>JAZDUH010000342.1:18220000-18522500 GCA_036419115.1 Scarus forsteni
TTCTGATGAGCACATTAAGAAAAATGGGTTAATGAATTTAATATTCAAATATCAAATAAACAATGTCACGATCTGTGGAGGAATCACCGAACAGCTTCTGTGTCAGAAATGGAGGGAATTTTCAGGAAAAAATTAAATTTCATTTTCTAAACCCCATGAATAAAAGTTTCTATTTAACCATGTTGGAGAAACTGTGAATCAGTGAAAGTAAATCACAGCCAGATATTTTGTAAATGTCCAAAAATAATTACTTATTCAAAAAGTATAAACAGGCAAATGAATACCACGCTGGGATATAATGTAAGTTTTAATATCTCTGTAATGTGTCTTCAGATGATTATGTAAAAGGAAAGATGAACACTTCATTAAAATGACTGTTGCATGTAAAAAGTTGAAGACAAGGAAGTCGTTTCAAGCTGACCCACAAACCAAAGATCAACAGATACAGACTGCTGAAGACATCTATCTGATGGAGAAACTGACGTGAATATAAATAAAACAAGCTTGAGGAAAAATAAATGAGGGCAGCAACGATATAAAATAAGAGAAAACACGAATATAGGAAAACTGAGACTGACCATCTTAGAAGAGAACTGACTAGATGGCAACGGCTTTTTAATTCTCAATGAATTATTCAGAATTATATGAATCAGATTTCAAGCTTTGTCCTTTGTGTTCACATTGAAATAATAATTCTGAATAAAGGTTTAAATGGAAAACACATTTAGTCATCTTTATAAGGACTGGAGCTTCTGAATGGTTCTGATTGACAGGGGGAGGACGTGACGAATGGCCCTTTTCCACTAGCACGCCTTGGCCCTAATCTACTCGGCCCTACTCAATTTGCAGCATGTTTCTACTAGCCTGGTACCTCCTAAAACAAGCTAGCTTTAGTACCTATTCCACTCTCGTTCCAAGCGAGCTGAGTCGAAACTAAAAGATGACGTCATCGACTGCCGGCTGCTGATTGGTCAGACAATGTCTTCATCGATGAGTCATGAGCGCGACGACCTAGCATGCTAGCGGAAGCTACCGTTAGCTTACCCTAATACGTCTTTTCTTTGCAGCTCCATTGCTCTCGTCCTCGGCTTCATTAATGCCTCCAAAACCCTTCCGTGCTTCTAAAGGGGTATTTCTTCTTGCCACCTGCAGCCTTCTTCTGCTTTTCCTTTTTTACACGGTTTGTGACAAAAAGCCACAGATTGTTGTGTCGCGCTCAAAATGACATCACCGCAGTGCCGCTCAGCTGTTTACAGCGACACTGCACCCCGTTGCGCAGGCGACTGGGGCTAATGGAAAAGCAGCTCAAGACGAGTAGAGTAGAGCTGGGTAGAGTCGAGTAGAGTAGAGTAGGGCTAGTGGAAAAGGGCCAAAAGTGATGTACTGACGTCTACCGGAAGAAAATTTCCAGTTAAGCACCTCTGTCAGGAAAACCTCGTCCAAGTTGGACGCTCCAGCTTTACCAAAGTCCATGTATTAATGCTTATGTCCATCCACACTTTCATTACTTCCAAATCTTCAAAGGCTCTAATTAAATGCACTGTCCCACGTTGTTCCTAGTCCCGTCTGCGTCCTGTGCCTCATCACTGCAGGACAAGGGAAGGAGCATGCGCAGAACGACCAGAGTTAAATTAAAGCAGAATGGACGTACACATGATCATTGAATTATTTAATTCAGATTTCAACTCAGAATAAGCCAGCCACTTACTTCAGAATAAAGTTTCATTCTGAATTATTAATTTCATTTGGATTAAGGTGTTTAGATGGTGGTTTTTAAGCCTTTTAAAGAGGATTTAAGTTTTATTAGGAATTAAAGGGGAATTTAAGTTCTCATGTAAACATGACAAATGATATCTCATCCCCTATGTTTGAAATGTTTACCGTTGTGTTTGTTCTACTTGAAAACAATAAAAAATTGCAAAAAAAAAAAAAAAACAATATGAGAGGATGTTATTCAGGCAGCGGAGAGTACCTATATTTAACATACATACATCACATTTTTCACCAGGCTGATGCACATGTTAAACTTCAAGACTTTTGAGCTCGTGAGGCTCAAACGTTCCCCTAAATGCCTTCTGTGCTGATTCCACACACAGGAAACTGACTTGTTTTATACTGAATCCCTGTTTTGGGCCTCTTGTGAACATTAATCATCAATTACAACCCAAAAACTCCTTCCTATCTCACTTCCCTTCCCCTGCCTCCACCAAATACGAGCCTTTTAGAACAATGATATGACAGAAACACATAAGAATAATGGCACGTTGTTGCTAAGAGACCACCTGTTCAGATCTCCCACATGAGACCGTGGTGAAGCTGTAATCCTCTTTATCATTATCAGAATATCATTCATCGGGGGGTAGTGTGAATGTCACAACAATATTTGCGACAAAGAGAGAAAATGGATTATATAACCAGATGTCTTTTTGGGCAAGGAAACCTCAGATCAGATCAGGGTTTTAATCAAACGGCGCACTGCAGCAGACTCAGAGGTGTGACACAGAAGATCTGGAGAGACATCACCAATCAGAACACTTGATCCGGGCTACGCCAAACAACCATTTAGCCCTCTGCATAACAGCTATTAGAGCAATGGCATCCGCTGTTTCCAGGGCTGTGTTGACTATCAGGGAGTGGTGCTTGCATGGGAAAATGAGTGTTGTCCTGAGGACTGGTAGAGCCGAGACACACCCTTCTCTTCCCTTACCTGGCAGGGTGTGTTCAAAACCTGCAGCGCATGTATCAGATAAATAACACTTCCTCTGACAAAGACTGAATAAGCTGGAGTTTAAGTCATATTGTGCAAAAGGGTGTGTTCAAATGCCTCTATGAAACCTTTTCTCTTGTAGTTTAAAACTGTCAGTATGTTTGATACTTTTTGATGCTACAGGTTAAGAAAAAATAGACATAAACACAGTACACAGACCTTTAATTCTGTGGCTTCATTTATGCCCGTCTGTTGTTTTGCTAAGAATTATCTCATTCTGTATTCAACAAATATGTTCAAATAACGTTGCTATATATTTCAAATCATCACTTGACACTCCATTATCAATATGTAAAGAATAATTGATGATGAAGTGGCATACTGCACTGATAATCCAACACCGTGTGTGTAGGATGGCACTGGCAGCAGGCAGCTTCATATACATATAACGATAGCATAGCAAGCTTTGTTTTGACTTGTGATGTTCCACCTTAACTGGCGCATATGTCGAAGAGACGAGGGTAGACTTCCTGTTTCTGACGCACTTCTTCTCCGGCCAGTACATGCAGTAGAGTAAAAAGGAAAAATCCCCTTCTTAAATGTATGTTTGTGTGTGGGAACACTTAAAAAGAAATACATTTAAAGGAAATTAGTTTTTAAAGGTAACTAGCAATTATTCATGGAAGATTCCAATTCAGAAAGTGTTCACAAGGTTGTTAATCTGGAGTCTGATTTATACTTCTGAGTCAAAGCTTCACCATAAACGTTGCTCTAGGTCTGTTTAGCCCTGAATGGAAGATGGCTAAATGCATAGCTTGATGTCAAAACCATGCACACCACAAGATCATTATTTGGCCCACTGCGAAGCACCAAGTGGCTGCCAAAATCTGTGAACATCAGATACGACTTTTTTTGCCACAATGTGAAGAACTGACTGCAGAGGATGACCAAATATATTCATTTCCACTACGTCATACATTTTCAACTCCTAAAATGTCTCCTCTATTTATTTTTGTGCAATTATAATATTGTTTATTGTAGATGTAAGTACTCCACTGAAAATATCAGATCCTTTTTGTTATTTTTTTAATTAAAATTTAAGTTAAACATAGTATATTTATAAGTATGTTTATTCCACAACCAAAAGTAGCCGTAATACAAATTTTTGGTCCATATGTGCCCATGTATGAGTTTTTATAACAGTCTGAATGGCACTAATCCAGTTTTTTCAAATCAGACCCGAGCCACTTTCATATGAGGTCCCTAGTCAGATAAGTATCTGGTGTTTTTCTAAGCCACTTCACTCTGAACTATGTTGCATTTCATCTAACTTTTACGTTATTGAAGTGAGACAGACTCAACAAATCTAGACCTGAGAAGCGGTGCGAATCCAGATCCAGTGTGAATGATTGAAAAAACAATTGGGCATGAACTATGTGTCATTGAAGCCCCTCAAGTCACAATCCCACCACTCCTGGCTCAGGCTCTACATCTACACAAACCTCTGTACAGAGGTGGTACCCACAGTGGATCCAGGATTTTCCTTCTCAATAGTGCAAATAGTTCAGTTTCCCCATGTTTTTGACTATAAGTCACCCAACAGTGTTGGAAATGCATGGTGGAGGGTTGTGCTCTCTCACTTCTAGTTTGTTATGAATTCTGTTTAATAACTCAGTATGAAAAATATCAAAACTATTTAGCATTTAGCTCCTATAAAAGGCGACTGCCACGCAGCAGCAATGCTCTACCCGGATGTAAACAATCAGTGAACAGATGGCATCATTAGCATTCATAGGAGAATCATTCTTCTAATCTATTTACAGGGATTACGCTTTATGTGGGCTGTGTCAGGTCTATACTTGTGATTTTATACCAATGAGACAGAACGTAGAAGCTTGTTCAGCTTAGATTCAAGAACACTGAACTGCAAAGGAGGACAGACAGCAGGTAGCACGAGTACCCTGTCTCCTGTCAAATGTCAGCTGGGAGGGGCTCAAGCCTGAAAGAGATGCCAGCGGTAAAGACAATGCTGGATGGCAAAGTCACACTTTCAATTATTTTGGGCTTGAAAGTAGCCAAAAGCTAACCTGATTTCATCAAATAAGTGTAAAAGTAAGAACATTATATCCAGGACATGGGACAATGACATTTTAAGGCAAGAAAAAACAAGTGCTACTTGTTAACTGTCAGACAGTTGAGACAATGAGCAGGTCTGAGGCAGAGTCAAGGTTATGGGCTTATGCAAACACATCCACTATGGCACACATATCAGACATTCTCCTCCAACTCAACGCCTTCTTGGCCCCCATGTGCTCGTCTCTGTGTTTGTTGCAATATGTTGCTCATGCTGCTGAGTTGTTTTTTCCAACCCCACACTGTGCTGCCCTGACCGGGGCCTAGATTGGAACTGTTTTTTCCCTCTTCTCTCCTCCTGTCTCCTTTTCTGCAACCCTAAGGTGAATGGATGATGGCACGGCTAGTTGCTGCTGCTCTCCAGTATTTTTGTTGTTTTAAGTTCTGTACAGCATCTTTGGGTGTCATGAAAGGCACTTTATAATTAAGATGTATAAACATTATTATTATTATAATCATCATCATTATTATTATTACTACCAATAACAAACTTTTTTAATTTAGCGCTGCAGATCCAGATGCTTAACTGTGTGATGCAAATTCAAGGACTGCAACAGCGATAAAATAAAATAATGTAAAGTGTGCATCTCTGATTCCTACAATATTATGTTCTGACTTGAACTTAAATTGCATTGAAGTTCTAATTCCTTCGGTCTTGCCAACCTTATCCAGGGCAGGATCTGGTTGCAATTAAAAGGTTTCATAATTGACTGATTTAACACATGTTCTCCTTTTCATCTCATTAACCTGTTTATTCACCTCCACTTCACGGCAGGACGGTGCTCAGACTTCATCCGTCAGCGTGCTAAGAGGCTTGACCCGGGGCATCACCTCTCTCAGACACAGTGACATGGCCAGCTGGTGGAGATGACTGTGCAGCACACACAGACACACACCAACACGCAAAGCGCCCAGTGTCAGCCCCAAGTATCTGTCTCACCCCCCACTGTCCGTCAGTGCAGGGAATGACTTGATGCCAATCCTCGAGTCTGGATCTGCCTCAGTATGTGAGGGAGGAGAAGCAGAGTGAGTCATGGAGGATCACACTTTGATCGTTGAGCTTTACAGGACTCACTCCCATGTTGCCTGAGAGGAAGTCATGTCCAAAGCACTAAGGAGTGTCTCCATACCCTTTACCTACAGGAGCAACGTGTCTAGTGATCCTCCAAACCTCCTGTCTCACCCTCACAGTGCTCACACTCCCAGCCCTGTTAAGCACACGCTCTCGACAAGGCTAACATGAGTCACAGCAGCACAGTTACCCCCTGCTCCCTCCCTTGTGATTACTCAGAATCTACCCAGCTGCTGAATGCAATGACTCCGCAGCTGCTCAAAGTTTTTACATCTCCTCTTCCTCAGGAGCTGCCTTCCTGCATGCGAAACAGACAAACACAATTATCGTCTGCGTAGGCTTTCAAATCAGCGGCTCCGGGAGAGAGATTCGCTGAGTTTAAGTGGGCAGGTGCGGTGGAAGTTTATGTCCCATTTACTCCTCCAAAGATTATGCTGATGACTTTTTTCTGGAATTTTTCCAACACAGAAAAAAAGCACAAAAGGTCTGACTTGATTAATCATCAGCCACTTTATTCATATGCAGTAAGAAGTTAAATTATTGCTTGAGTTTGCTTAAGGTGGACTTTTGAGAGGCAGGTAACTGACTTGGCAGGTCCAACTGAAATGATACAAAATCAAAATGCTCAAATTAGACAAGCCTGTACAAATAATCTATTAGAGATTTATTTGAGAAAGACCTTCATATGCTTCACACCCTAACATCAGATTTTGCTGTTTTAAATTCGACCTGGGTAATAACCTGTAAACGGGAAGGTGATCATATTTACACTGATCGGTGAATTTACTATAAAAATTTAGAAATCCTGCCCCAGATTTATCCAGAGAAGTAGTTGTCTTGCTCAACACTCAAACTTGGGTGGCAGAAATTCTACCTTAATCCACATGCATCCCTCTAACTTTCTAATTGACATGTCTGCATGCAAAAAAACTGCTAAAAAAATCATAATTCAATATTTGTCCTGCCATTTCTGCATTGATTTCTTAAAGTACCCCAGCTTTGCTTAAAAAAAACCAAAAGCTTAATATTTTTTAAGGATTTTGTACCTTTAAATCACAGTTGAATACATGTTACCACATGTTTAATAATAATACTAATAATAATAATAATAATAATAATAATAATAATAATAATAATAATGATAATAAACTTTATTTGTTTATTATTGATAAAAAAAATAACATACAAAATATATTTTTGAAAAAATGATCATTTGGGGGCCATTGCTGGTAATTAGAGTCTTGAATGTCAAAAAGTAGCAGCAACATTGATTTAATTGCAGCAGTATTTTCATGTTATAGTATTATTTCAATTTTTGTACCCTCTATGGCCTATGGGACCAAAAATCTACATGCAAATTACTGTCACAAAGTCATCATATATCAGTATTTTTGTGCTTTTTTTCTGCATGAATCTACTACTCAAAACTAAAAAAACATTTAATCATTTTCTGGATTTTAACCTTTTAAATGTCAGTCTGAATACAGGTTGCTTCTTGTTATGAAGTTAAAACACAGTAAATATGGGATATTTTACATAGAATACATGCTATGTTCATATTGTAGGATATGTGTCATGTTTTTTTTAATGTTCTGGATAAAAAAACAACAACATTAGCATGTTTCTGCACTGGGCGGCTTTTATGACTAATGCATTGACATAACTGAGGCTGTAATCAGCAACAGCGCCCTCATCCCCTATCATCAATAATTATTTTCTCTTATTCAAACAAGCATTTTAAATTTTAAATATTTTTGAATATATTGTAGTTTAGAGTAAAGCTGAAGTGGTTTAATAGACATATGAAAATAAGTAGAAAAGTAATGATAAATTATGATTTTATGGCAGTGCTTTCTTCAAGTCAATGTACAATAGACCTAAATGAGAGACTGACATTGGAATTAAAAAAGCAGCCACAACTTTACTGACAGAACTCATAAGTTTGAGCCAAAGTAGATCGTCTTCAGTTAGCAGCAATAGCATTAGCAGTGCTGCAGAAGTGCTACCAAAGCAACAAGCAAGAAGCAAGACCATAATAAGTACTGATCTTTATAGTTAAAAGCATTGAGCCTTTGAGAACAGTGGAGGAAAATGAAAGTGCTGGACTTCAGGTCCAAATTATCAAACTGGAAAAACACCCAAACTACTTCACTTTGTCCTGAATATTGTGAACGCAATATATTTAATGTGGAAAAACCTCATTATGAGCTTAAACAATTCCAAAATGCTAAGTGAAGACCTGCCATGTAGTCCTACTTTAAATGGAGCTTGTGAAGTCAAGAAGTCATGTAAACATCGCCCTGAGAATTGGGTAGTAACCTTGAAGGAGCACTTCTGCACATCCACAAGACTGCAGAAAGATCTGACCTCCTCAGTCTCCACAAGAAAATGCCAACATTCTATAAAACTTTCTCTTTAAATGCCAAGTAGAAGAGCTAGAAACCAGACCAGAAAGGTGACAAGCTAGGTTAAGTCTTATTAAAGCAAATTTTGATTTGCTTTTGGCATGCGGCTTCAAAAATATGTTTACTGGCTGTGTCACAATAAGCAAATCAAAGCAAAACTCCATACAATACTTTAATTAAAAATCAACTTGATGTTATGGCTACCATAGGAGAGGGCAATAATTTAAGGAAAGTTCCCAGCCTGATAATTCCAAATTAATTTGGGGCAAATATCAAAATTAAGTTGAACCAACCTGAGTTGAGTTCATTAAGCAAACACAAAAAGCTCAAATTGGAGCACCTTTTCTTCAACACTGGATCACTGCAGTGGTACTTTGATTACATGTAAATTGTTCTACTGTGTGAGAAGTTCAGCTGCTTGCTTTAATTCTTCATTCAGTCCAACACAAGGATGAGGTGCTGTGCCTGCTGTGCCCCCGTGGATGGATGGCGGCCCCAGCATTAGCTTATATGCCTTTTCATAGGCAGGTATAGGCAGTATGTACTTTAAAAAAATCAACATACATAGTTATGAGGAGATAAAGTCCTAGAAACACACTGCATAAAGTTATAGCCTGCTGCAAGTTACCCATGCAATGGGCCATCACAGAGGTTGGCTTTTGAATCTTGCTGTCATGAGAGTCCTGATGGTTGTTTTCTTTTCTGATCAGTAAAATTGATAGCCAGTTATTTCCAAAAGCATAACAAAATAGCCTTCACACCATGGCACACTATCATTTTACTTCAATAAAACTCAGATGAGCCATGGAACAGTGAAGTTACTTCTGAACACTGATGTTATACGTCTATGCCTGTGACTTTATCAAGTTCAAAAAGTGATACTTGTTTTCATTATAAGATAAAAGCATTGCATTTTTAACATTAATATCTCGTCTCTGTGCTGTATTAAAGTGAATGAAGGTTGAAATAGATTTGTAAATCACTGCACTCTGCTCTTATCACATTTAACACAATGTCCCAACTCTTTTACATTCGGGGATTGTACTTTGAAAAGAGGAAAAATCAATGCATTGTTTTCAGGAAATAAATTCTTAAACCACTGAAAACAGTTCGAGCCTGATGCTTTTCATCGCTGAAATATGTTTGGAGTCATCAAATTGAACCGTCTCTTTACATATTAAAGCTCACAGAGGAACTTGTTTTTACACTGCAGGGGAAAACAGGCAGCGACTGTCGATACCACCCTCTGCAACCTCCCAGCTTTTTGCCACCGGGTCAAGCCCCCTGGGAGACGGAGTCACTTCACTCCGCTGCCCGTCAGCAATCTGGCTGTCAGGGCTCAGTCTGACGGGGTGTTCTCACCCTAGGGACCGAGCCCCTGTGCATACCACTGGGTTTGCACACCAATGAGCATGAGCATCCATGAACAGGATGTGTTCCCACCCTGACACCTACAATGTGTCTGCATTGATTAATCCACATTCCTCTGCACGTTAAATAAGTCATGATGGACCAAATACAGGGGATGAAACCTGTAGGGCTGTGTGACCAATCGCGCAGAAATAGCCATCTGAAACGTTTGCTTCCCCTGTCGGCTCTAAAAGAAGCTGCAGTCAGTCTCTGCTCATCTGACCTCCTTTCTGATGGACGTGGACTCCCTGAAGGAGACCGAGCAGCTACCCATCGCCCGTTTATGGCCTCTGTTTGGGGATCTGCAGCTGGCAGAGAGGCAGGGGCTTCCAAAAGTAGGGTAACATTGATTGATTTGTAAATAATGACATGAAATATATGGGCTGGACAATACATGAAATTAAATAGATATTAATGCATTTTCAAATTATACATAGGATTAAATCTCATTGTTTATGCCGAGCAAACCAATGCTGAATGAATTTGTTCATATGTTTAATGTATGTATGAAGGGGGTCACTAACATTATGCTACAATAGCTCACAATCCCTCTATTAATGCAGAAGATCAAAGGACAAGACGGGTATCAGCTGGCATACACTTCTATGTGGAGCAAAAGCTTATTAACATGACACATTAACGTCACCACAGGAATGTTGAGCTATAAGTGTAAACTATACGTTCAGGCCTTTTGGACCTTTAAACAGCACCATGGATACTCTTAGTATCATCAGAATATCTCTGCTGTCTGCTCCACTTACGTGGGCGAATCATTCCCCTTACACCGCCGCTAAGATAGAAATCAACAAATATAAGGGCAGCTTTATGTATTTTTATGGTAATTCTGCTATTCTGGAACTAAAAAGTTCTTCCTCATCAAAACATTGGTGAATAATGGGCTACCATTAGCTCATTATTGCAATTTATTGGTATCATTTGTTAGCTGCCACTTTCAGTCTGCTGTCTTGGGGACTGTTTTTTACTTAAGTAAAATGTTGCTGAATTTCTAAATGCGTATAAATGCATCCAATAGAAAAAATCCCCATTGTTATGCCATAACCCAATGACATCTGTTCTATCATTTTTGATACATACCTTTATGATACCTGCATCTAATCAATATGATCAAATATAACAACAAAAATTATCTGAAAACAATCAACTTAAATAATAAAATGTCCTCAAATTGATTTTCAGTTGACAAAATACCCAATATATCAAATGAGATACAAAAATAAATACGCTAAATATTATGGAAATTTAGATTTTTTTTTTTTTTTTGGATTTCAGGAGCAAGTGAAACAAACTTAACTAAAGAATTTAGACTTTTCTGGCTATAATTTATGTTTTCAGGCATTAAAAGGTTATCAGGAAAAAAAGGTCAAGATGTTCACTTTACCATTTGTCAACAAAAGCATAAAGGAAGGCTTTTTAGTTATTTGCCATCCCAAGCCTAAAGTTCCAAATCTTTCAGACAGGCACAGAGCTCATGAAAACACCTGAGATAATCACAAGACTGGTAAGATGTCCACGTGAGGTTTTGTGTAACATTCCATTAGTTGGCATTTGCAGCCCTGAAACTCCAACCAATCCCTGTTGTGATTTTGATAGATTGCACTGAAGTCCATGCTTAAACGATTACTTGAGTAATGGATTTGTTTTTCTACTGAAAGTTAATCAGCAAACCTTTCACATAATCAATGAAAAGTGTGTGTGTGTGTGTACTAAACAACAATGGCAAGCATTGTTAGTTAATTAATAGTTGTCCCCAGACACATAAGCCGATTCTTTTGTTTTTGTGCTGTTGGAAAAATGAGTGCTATTGTTTTCTGATGGCTGGTTGAACAGCACATTGAAGTTGGTTACAACATTTGTAGTGATCTTAGAAATTGTGAGGGGAATTTTGCATCTTTAAAGCCATTGTAAACAAATCATCAACAACAGCTGAGATTTTTTTTTAATGCAATGTCAGGTGGCATGTGGGCATCATGAGTATGCACAACATTATCTGCTTTCTGTCTCCATAAGAGACAATTATAGTTTGAAAAGCTAAATATTGGTGTTGGCTGATTCAAAAGAAAGGTGAATGTATAAATTAAAAGTAGCACAAATTATCAATGAAACTATAATTATCCTGGCACATGCAATAGGGCTGTCACCTTGAACTTTAACCTTATATCCATTTGTGCTTGGGGGTAACAGTCAATACTCAAATAGTATTTACATATATGAAAATAAACCATACTTTTCTGCAGCACATGAGGTCACCTGGAGCAGTGAACTGCACTCTACTGTTTGTTGATTATGTTCAAAGCAGCTGGCCCACTCCTCATTCGCAACTATTTTTTATCGGCCCTAACTCACTGCTGTCTACTCAAGTGCTTAGTCCAGTGCAACCATGTCCTCCTTGGCAGGCTTCCAACCATAAGGGAGGGAAACGTGTAGCGTTAAGGTATGAAAACAGCAAATGGAGTTTCTCTTTATTTGGGCTGTTTCCAGGACTTGGAGATAATGACGTTTGCTGATATCAGACACCTCTAAAAAATATTTTAGCAAATATGATGGCATACTTGGTCCAGAGTTTATCTTATTTTGGCAGTGTAGTTCAGTCGATGCAGGCTTGAGCTGAGGTCGGTCCGGAGGGCGGACAGCAAGTGTTGATTAAACTATGCTTAGAAGTCTGTTTGGTAGCTGGGGAGATGCAAGCTGACTTTCTGGGGCACTGCTGCTGTTACGGCAGTTGGTAACACAGCTGAAGAGGTTTGCATAGGGCTGGGCAATGAATCGAAAAATAATCGTAATCGACATTTAGACTCTCTAATCGAAGTAATTTTACTCATGTTGATTATTTAGATTTTTTTATTTCCTGGTCTAAGCCACGTGACCACGCCACCTCCATACAGTCTGCGTTCACTTTCACCGAAAGCGAAGGACGAGTTTCCAACATGGAGGAGACAAGCGCCAATCTTATCAGAAGAAAAATACTGTTTCAATTGTTTGGGCTCATTTTGGATTCCGTGAAGAGGACACTAAGCAGTAAAACTTAAGTGTAAATACTGCAGGAAGACTATTTCAACAACTGTCGGTAACACCACCAATTTGTTTCAGCATGGCATAAATTTAATTAGTCCATTAATCAGAATCGAGGTAAGAGCTTCAATTAATCGTGATAGTAAGATTAGGTAATATCGCCCAGCCCTAGGTTAGCATCCCTTGTCTCTGGAGCCTCAGGGCAGAGTTTGCACCCGAAAGCGTTATAGCACTTGAACAATTACAGATTGAGCCACTTCAAATTTCCCTAACTTTCCCTGACCGAGTCTTGACTTGGCAGTGTCTGGAACATGCTGGGACCTGCCCTCTGTTAGGACTGTGATTACGTGACAAACACATAGTGACTGGTAAATGCGAAAACTACTCTGATAAGGGCAAAGGGTGAGTCCATTGGATGATTCCTGTGAGGGAAATGCCATCTTATGGGGACACCCTGCTATTGCATATAATGGGCATGTTTATGACTCTCATTAGCTCTAATTTGGCTGGTGCTTGGCTGGAACTTGGCTGGCATTGAGCAGGCAGTCAGCTTGAGGGGGAACTTAAACTGAATGATAAAAGCTGAAGTGTCAACCCAGCATGTGTCACCAAACCTGACCTGTTCAGTACAACAAACCAACTGAGTTTGATTTTTAGGAGAAGCGACAGCCCAAAAGTGAAATACAATTTTCAAGATCCAAAGGACCAAAGTGTTGATATTTCTGGATACCAGTGCTATTAACAATCCTGCTAATCTATCCAATTCTTTAACAATTCCATTAGTGATTCCTGCAGATTTTCCATGGGGGCAAATGTTGGCCTGTAGATTTTCAGTGGCAACAATGTCAAACACTTGTCACAGTATAGATAACTGCTTCTGAAAGTTGCTGGTGTATCCACTCACTTGGGGTTGTGCAGTAGGCGCCTTTTGTAAAAAAAAATTAAGCCACAATTCTGACCACTTCTTAACCCTGTCAGTGGAAGGAATTAATAAGAGAATTGATAAGAAGAAAGACTCATGATATTGATTCTTTGGAGCTGTTAATGATTCTCAACTGGAATTGGCTTTCAATTCCCATCCCTAATCGATATATTTCATTCAAAATTTGGTTCAATATTTTCAGATTTTTAAAAAGTTGATGTCTGTTTAATGGTCTTGTCTTATTTTATCTAGTATCCTTTACAACTAATTTTCTCTTACAATTTTATATTGTTTATTTAATTGAAGAGGAATGTAAAATTCATTCTTCAACTCTGAGTGATTGCAAAATGCTTCTAACATATCACAATATGGCATTTAGTAAGTACATTAGTCCAATAATTCACTTCATTATAGCCATTTAAGATTCCTCACTTTATCAAATATCCTGCTTTATTATCGTATCATTGATTGTAATATTATCAATGTAATGTGAATCACAATATTAATTGTTTGTGGAAATGATAAACTGGTAAGTGCGACCTACAATATGCAAAGACCTATCAGTGGTCTGATGACTAAAAAAGCTCAAATTGTGAGTATAAATTTCAAGCCAGCGACAATTCAAACAGTAGTTTAGCAACATCTGCTACAACTCATGTAAACAACAATGATACTGTTGCATAGTGTGGCATCACCCCAAGGAGAGGTCAGTGCAGAGCGTGATGTTTTGAGTCGAATACACAATTTTCCCTGTTCACACAGAGACAAGATGGAGTTTCTTTCAGACTCTTGGCTGGAGTTTTACAAAATGAGCATTTTCACTGACCTTAAACAACATTCACATGTGGGCAGAAGGTCAAATGTGGACATAGCCTTAGCAAATCCCATTCATACACATTCACATCGGAGAACTGCAGCAATGGAGCAAACTGTGTTGTTGAGGTATCAGCACCTCAAAGCACAAGTTAGCTTGATCACAAAGCCAAGATAAAGGATGAAAATGCTAGCCTCAGTGTGTTGCAAAAGCTGCACATAGCATCATGTAAATCTTTCTTGCAGGTATATTCAATCACATTATACATTATTTTAGAATGTTACTGACTAGAGCATTCAGCAACAATGTGTTAAGCTCAGTAAAGGAGAAACTATTAGCATGACAGCTGACATTATCACAACTTTAAATTAGATTTTACGCTAGCTTAAGAAATGTTAGCATTCTTATGAGTTGTTTCAAGAAATGTTAGCATGCTTTTGAGTTTGTTGTCAGGTTTTACAAAAGTAATACCTCTGAAAGATTCCTGACAATATTAGATTTATCACTTGAAGCCCAAGAGAACTGATGTTAGCAAATTATCTTTTGCTACAAAGCTGCATCACTTAACATTAGCATTAAGCCACTGTCTAGCAGGCTAAGAGAAGAAACTGGTTAAGTCACTACAATGTAAACATACAGTTACTGTCATGTAAAAACAGGTTTAGTTGCCTACCTGCTGCCATTTTACCACAACTAGCAGTAGCATTTAGCCTTTCTATAGCAGACATAATTGGAAACCCTTGGTTTCCTCAGTGTCGTTGGACTAAATTTGTCAGTGAAGTTAACTTTTTAGTCAATATAAGCGTTTGTAGAGGGAGGTGAGTGAAGGCTCACATTTGATATATGGCTGCAGGAGCTAGGACTGAACTCCAGTCCAGCTGAAATCAAGTGAAAACTTAACAATTTTTTTAATTTCAGAACTATGAACTTACTGCGTGTCACCAGGATTAAAAGGCATGTGATGCTAGGTTTAATCAGCAATACTTGTCTATTTTGTTTAATGTGAAATTGTCTCCTTTTTCACCAGTTTCTGGGACAAAGAGATTGTCGCAATACCAGTGAACAAGTCAAAAGCAAAAGCAAAAAGTTTTGCTTAAATATATTGCCTTATTGGATAGAAAAAATCAGTTGCTGTGCTTTCTTCTCAAACAATGTTGTATTTTATTTGTTTCTGCCTGGCTCTCCATTCCATTTGCAGGATACTGAAGCACTGCAACAGCATGCTAAGTGTGTGCAGGTTTTTATGTAGAACAGGTTTGAATGTTGAAATCCCTATGGGGCAAATGTTTACTTGTTACAACAGATAAGCCCAACCTTGTCTGCCCGTCAAACAGTGCCTTCTGGAATGCAATATGTACCTATTTCAGCAGGAAAACTGGGCTGCAGTCTAAGTCCACAAAGCTTCAGTCTACTATCAGAGCACAAGGTGGATTATATGTGCAGGTACAGACTGTGAGTGAAGTGGGGGGGTTCAGTAATATGAAGGCTCCTGGTAGAGACCAAAACAAAGCTCCTCGTCACTCTGCCTAAAGGCAATTATAGCATGTCGATGAAATATTTTGGAGATTGGAAACTGCAAAACTCAATTATCTCCAGTCACATAATTGGTAATGTCTGAACCACGCAGATACACAAACCTATTCATCTGATCATTGAAGCAAATAGTTAGGTCAATCAGTCACACGGCAGCAGCTCAATGCATTAAACACATGGCCATAGCGACCTGCTTAAGTTCATATCTAGCATCAGAATGGAGGAGAAATAACATAGCATGGTTTAGGATTCAGGTGGGCGGGCCGTAGTGTTTAAGAAACTGCTGATCTGGGATTTTCAGAACAGTGTTCATTTTTCCAGCACTTTTTAATTTAGTTTTCCTTAAATATCTTTCAGTTTTAGACATAATTTAGTCAGCTAAATTGTTTAGAGTTTGGTCTTGTTTTAGTTGAATAATTTTCACAACATTTTAGTCCCTGAAATCTACTGTAAATTTAAATTAAACGTCTAATAACCCTTTATTGAATGCTAGTAGAGTTTGAATGTAGGAGTTAACAGAAACAAATTTAACTTTTGAGAGAAATGCAGTCACCTTTTATCAGACTACCTGGCAGAGCATCTCAGTTACAATACCTGAATTGACAGCAAACAGTGAACCTGCTCGACATGAATATATCAATTCATAAAGAGAGAAGCTCTGATTGGATCGATCTTCAACTTATCCCACCACCACCAAGCTAAGACAGCTGTGATTGTATGTCCCTCTAATTAGTTTTTGTCCATGTGCACTTGTTTTTATTAGTTGCTGTCTAGTATTCATCAGGGGAAAGAAGGTTGTTGACAAAAACTATGACGACAACAATTAGTCAACAAAATTACCACTGTTTCAGAGAAAGATCCAAAAATGTAAAATCCAGTGATTTAGTGCCAGAGGTCAAAGAACGGCCAGGTTTAAGATGATAGGTGGACAACAGCAACCCAAAAAGCCACTGACTACAACCAAGCAGGAGACCATTTCCGTACACAGCAGAGGGACTACAGCAGCAGAGGACCACACTGGGTGTCCCGGCTAAGAACAGGAAACTGAGACTTTAGTTATAGATAGGATCAGAATTTGACATTAACAACATCAAATTATGGATCCATCCTGCCTTGAATCAACAGTTCTGGCTGGTGGTGATAGCGTCATGCTGTGTGGGATAGCTTCTTGGCACACTTTGGGACCAACTGAGCATCGTTTAAATGCCACTGTCTACCTGACCATGTCCATCGCTGTATGACCACATCTCTGATGGCTACTTCAGCAATATGGTCCATGTCACAAGGCTCAAATCATATCAACATGTTCTTTTGAACATTGAAATGAGTTGACTGTACTCCAGTGGCTTCACAGAAACCAGATCGCAATCAAATAGGTTACATTTGGGATGTGGTGGACGTGCAGCCGACTGGCCTACACCCCCATGTCAATATGGACCAAAGCTTAGAAGGAATGTTCCAGGTCCATGTCGAATCGATGCCGCAAAGAATGAAGGGTCCAACCTGGTACAAGCAAGGAGTGCCCAATAAAGTGGCCAGAGAGTGTATGTAACAAAAGATATAAATAAGATAGTGTCAGTATTTTTCTACTGTTTGCTCAGCTTGGTTATTGTGAATGACTCATTGATATTTTTCTAACATTCAAATGGCAAAGTTGTTACAAACGAAGAAAATCTCCACTAAGAAATTAGAAAATACATGTAAGTGATGAAAAAAAACATATTGATTTCATCAGAATTTATTATGCTAACATTCAAATCAAATAGAAAAAGCTAAGTGCAATTAGCCAAATGTGGAATTTAAGCCAATTTAAAGTATTTCCAAAGTGAAGAAAAGGTTGGTAAAGGCTAGCGAGGAACATTTGTCTTCCTGTTTCCAAAATGTACTTATTTATGCTTGATTAACAAGTTTAGCTTTAACAATTACATTTCATTTTGTCACTGTGAAGCACAGACCTCCTATCTCCAAAATGTGTTATTTTTCAGGAAACTGAAAAAAAAAACACAACATACTTTTCATTGATTAAAAATGTATAAAACTGGTTCACCAAAATGGATGGTGACCAAAAGTAATAAATTGGTGATGGCCACTGTAGCAGTGAATCATATTCACATATCTCCAACTGCTAGGAAAAAAAATGCATTGGTCTTTCTAACGCTGTCGTCGGACACAGAGCTCAGCTGAAAAGATAATACAGACAAGGGGGTAAAAAAGTAAAAATTATGAAAAAAAGGAAAATAATTTAAAAAATGAGAATACACAGTGGGCCAGATTGCTACAATCTACCAGTTTCTTCCATATTTATTTTTTCAAGTATGCACCTGTTGTCTTTCGTTGGCAAATAAACTGAAATGCTGAACGGCAGACACAGCAATTTTCATCTTATTTACTTGACATTTGAAACTGACGAGCTTACTGAAAATGGGCCTGTAGGTGGACCTCAGGCTGCCAGTTGCCCATCCTTGATTTAGCCTCCAGCAGTGTCTATTTGCATAATTAGGCTAGAGTGTGAAACTCAAGTCTTAGTTCTGGCCAAATTTCAACCACATAGCTCAAAGTAGACAACTTAGTTGTGCAATTTAGACAGTGTTAAGAGTCTGCATGCGTCTGTTACAGTTATAGTGATCTTCATACACTTTTCTAAATCATTTCCCTTTACTGAGCAATGGAACTGCAAACATGCTGTCATCCTCTTATCGTGTCAACAGTGCAGGAAACTGGCTGCAGTATTTTTAACCAAAAAAAACAGAGAGTCCCGAGAGCGCAGAGAAAAAGGCGTAATTCAATGAAATCCAAGTTATTTTGACAATCAGTGTGCCACTGCACGAATGAGTTGGCCATGTTTGGACAAGTGGGTGGAACTGGGAAGGAGTGAGGCCAAAGATTTCCAACCTATTTATGGACTGAGACAATATGCAGTAGATAAAAACAAGGTTTGGTCAGTTAAAGTAGTTTCCATTAGACTGTATATGAGGCTCACCTGTTAGGACTATATTGACCCCCTTTCAGCACGAGGCTGCAGCCACTTGCCTATTTGCCTACAGGTAAAACCGCCTATTTCAGTGAGAGGAGCTTTTCTGTAGCATGGGCTGATTTAACTGAAATGTCTCATCTTCACTGTCACGATAGGAGGAGGTGGGAGACTGTGGGCTCCGTCGACTGATCAAAAATATTTCCAAATGAGCTCCTGCGCCTCTCCCTAAAGAGATTACCGAGGAAAAGGACAGCACGGGAAGGCTCTGAGTGCGTCTTTACCAAAAGTCTCATTGACAGGAGAGCTACCCTTCATGCCTGTCGGCTGAAATAAAGTCGTTTCATTCGCCCCCAAACTTTGCCCATTAGTTGAACCTTACCTTGTAGACATTTTCTGTGAAGCGGTGAACCTCGTCGGTGCGAGACATCGTGAAATCTTCAGCCAGGACCATAAACGTTTCTTTCCGTGGACCGTGTATCCGTGTGAAAGAAGAAGAAGAAGAGGAAGGGGCACGAGGGGGAAACGCTCGCGAGCCTGTTTAAACAAAAGGTGAAGCAAACGCGCTCGTACGAGACTGAGACGATGCTGCGCTCCTGAAACACCTCACTCCAACTAAACACCCTGAACACACCTTCTGCGCTCCACACAGCTGACAGCACGGTGATGCCTTCAGGGAACACGCCGAGGCTCGGATTTCTCGCTGTCGGTAGGAAGGTTCAACAATAATGCCAAAATGTAGGGTGACAACGGGAGAGAGGGCTCTATTTAACCCTCAGGGCTGTGTCTAACACTAAACACACCTGCACTCACTAACAACAAAAATGTGCGTTTTGAAAATGAAAATTTAAAAACATTTAATTCAGCTGTTTTCACATTTTTGTGGTGTAATAATTGATATAAAACGAATTAATTTGCAGAGATATTAA
Organism: Scarus forsteni; assembly: GCA_036419115.1. Taxonomy (NCBI): domain Eukaryota; kingdom Metazoa; phylum Chordata; class Actinopteri; order Labriformes; family Labridae; genus Scarus; species Scarus forsteni. Next base: position 18,239,927 of record JAZDUH010000342.1, read on the forward strand.
ACCTTTAAATCTCAGGATTTTGTCATGTTGCCACCATACTTTAGATAAGAAAAACAAAACAAAATAATTTTCATTATACAACATGCAAAGTACCTTTTGTTGTTTGGGATAATCACAGCTGGGGATATAGTCATTGTAATCATCAGTTTAAAATTCAACTGATTTTCTATATTTATCAACAAGGAATTAAAATGTCTTTAAAACACACTTTGATAACAAGTAAATGATTCCAAATTTCCTTAAAAAGGAATATTAAACTTGTTTGGGTTCAACGTTAAGCTAGTTTTATTACATATTCTTGCTTGCACTGAAGTATAAATAAACATGTATGTTAATGTTGATGCATATTGCAGCATATTAGCTCTATCAGTATTTCCCTTGGTTAAATTATGAGTGATTGATTGTCAAACTACAACAATGTGGCCCTCTGATGATGATGCTAATTTTAATTTAACTAGAAGCTGACAATGCCCGAAACAGGTCCCTACATTGTATTGCTGTCATGTGCAAACTAACTTTTTCTGGGGCTTTAACAAAAAATCTCTACCTAATGACTATGGTTTAAATACAAACAACAGTCATTTTCAGTGTATTTTTAAGATAATATACTACTTGAAATAATTTAGATATATTTTTCACTTCTTCAAAAGCACCTTGCAATTCCCCTTATGATGTCCTGCTACCCCGATAGGTCATTACCTCACTTTAATTGAGACATAATCTGCGGAGACAGAAAGTTCAATGGACTCATTTCCCTGGTTGGATGTTTGCTATAAAAAGCAGACAGGTGCCCTTCTGTTGTGGCCCTCAAGCCCCCAGCTGATTATCATTGCCATAAAGGTCTGTTTCCTCTCTTTTGAAAAAAAAAAAGATAATAATAATAGGGTTAGTGATATTAACAATAATAATAAATAGAATACAATACAATAATCCATCATTTCATTCAGAAAATAAGTAAAACTACTTTGGGAAAATGGCAAACATGGATTGTCCATCCATCAACCCAGGGTCAAATTCAAGTCAATTTCATAACTTTTCAGGATTTTGCATTTTTAAGGTCTTACTTCACTTTTAGCTAAACACAGTTGGTGAATATTGTAATTGATTTTAACCCCATGTTGAAAAAAAACAATTTTACATCATTAAATAAAAACTAATCATGCTCTTAACAATTAAATTTGTCCGTCACAAAAGCCTAAAAGACAACAAAATAAAAGTAGGTCAATAAAAAAATGACTGAAACCTCATGTTTAATTTGTTAACAACTCATTTTCAGCATGGTTTTAAGATTTTAAGCACCTGTATGATCCTAGAGTATAGATGAAAATCCTGACGACTAAACTGCATGTGTAAATAAAAGTACAGGGTCTATTAACAGTGATGACATGTTTTAAATTGAGTTCAAAACATCTCCCACATTTAAACATGTCTCCACCATGTTAGTAATTGCATTAATTTAACGTAATGCATGTGACGCCTGCTTTACTAAAAGCCTTGCAAGTACCGCCCTCTTCTGGAGAAAGTGTGAAATACACTCTTAAACAATAAATCCACAAGACATTGCCTTAACAAAAATTAAATATAACCTTTTTAGTGTCAGAAACAAAGGAAAAATGAATGTGTTTGTGAAAGAAAAGTCAAGAAAACATGTTGCTGCCAAAGCTCAATTTACTATGGACAAGCTGATTTTATGTGTAAAGCATCTCAACATGACTCTTCACATCATGTGGTGCCAAACCAGAGCATTTACAATGTGACTTTTCCTTCATCTCAGTCATTACACTTCACTTCTTTTATGTAGATATTCAGAGGAGCGTGGTATCAACAGTACAGACACAGTGCAGATCCAGTACAAACTGTGAAGGTGCACTGCAAAGGTCCCACCTTCTTCAACAAACATTTAAAGAGGAAATATTCAAAATCACAGCGTGCCTATCAGCAGAGAGACGGCCAGCTTCAATCCACAAATTCAGTCCGTTAGGCTGCCAACATCTCCCTCTCTGGCTTCTTCTTTGCTTCTCTCCTCTCTAGAAATGAAAGTCAAGCGAACGTTATCAGTTTGGTAACATTCACAAATACATGATAGCATATAATAAAATCTATGTTGTGAGAAAAAAAAGAGCCTCGGCTTTACCTGGCTCAGCGTTAGCTGCCTCTGGAACTTCTGGTAGTGGCTCAGTGGGAACCTCTGGAAGTGCTACATCTTCTCCCTGTTTATGGAGAGAGGGCACAGAGAGGGACAAGCTGAAACAGTAATTATGATCAATTAGAGACAGATAGACAGATAAACAGACAGACAGACAGACAGACAGACAGAAAGACAGACAGACAGACAGATAGATAGATAGATAGAGGGACACAGTTTGCCTTGAGACAAGTCCCCAGATGTGCCTTATTTGTAACAACCATGTGTATTTTAATAACATTGTGTCTGATGCATGGTTTGTCTTAATTACTCCATAGGAACTTAAATATGCTTTCATTTCTGTAAAAAACTGTAAATGCTGTACCTTAAAAAAATCTCTATAAAACCTTAAGTCAGCAGGCAGGTTGGGACAGAGATTTTAACAGACCCTGTTTTGCATTTTTAGAAGCCCATGGATCAGTGTTTGAGCTTGTCAAAATTGCTATGAGTCTCAATGGTCCTATGATATCGAGTCATTTTTATCACTACGGCATAAATTTCCCACAGTTCTTGCAGAGGGAACACGTTAAAACCCATCCGTACCTATTATCAAATAAAAACTAAAGTGTCCAACTCTTGACTAGGAAAGGGAATGGAAAACCAATTCCAGTTGAGCACTGATAAACATTTCATGAATCCAAATCATGAGTCTTTTTTGCTTAACAACACAGTTTTTAAATTCACTTTGTTTGTCATGCATGTCTAACGGCTTAAAGAAATTATATCTCAGAGTTTTCCAGCAGAAACAATAAAAAATAAGTTTAAGATGTTGTCACAGCAGACAGGAGAAAGAAGTCAAAAGTCGAAATTTTGTCTCAATTTTACCCAAAATGAAGCTGAACACACCACATTCAGTTTCCTTGTCTGTGTGATTCCAAGCAAGAGCAGATACACCACCAACTTACAGATGCCCTTGTCTACCCAGTGCAGCACTGAATATAGGTAGTGCTATGTAACTGATGATTTTGACTCTGAAAACCAGTGCAGGATGACAAAGAACCTTTGAAGCCAACCAACACCAGTAGGACCTTGAGGTCCTCTGATCAGGATCTGCTGGTTGTTCCTCATACTAGACTTGAACCAAAGCAGGGGGTGGATTTGAAGCTTTTGCTCCTAAACTTTGGAGCTGAGAGCTGTGGACTCTGTAGACATTTTTTTGAAATTCAGTTGAAGACCCACGTCTTTGCCGACGTTGTCTTTATGTTATTTGATCTATTATATAGTTTTAATTCCCTATTTTACCTTAAAACGATTTATTGTGAAGCACTTTGTGGTCTCTGCTCGAGAAAGGTGCTATATAATTAAACTTTACAAACTTACTCTGTTCTCACACAGAAAATTCATAGGAACTGATAAGGGATTCAATCAAACCTTGAATTGTTCAGCAGAATAAATAATGACATTGGCATTATTAAAAACCCTATCTTCATCTGTCAGCTTGGAAAATTAAATCAACAAATAAATGGATATAACTTGTGATAACTGTTGGTTGAAATATTAAGTCAATGTCAAAATACTGTATGTGTTGAAATCTCTAGAGTGCAAGTACATTTTTTTATTAAAAAAAACCTCTGGGTGTCAACACAACATAAAAAATCTTTTGGTGAGAAGCCTCCATATATCCAGTTTAAATTACTTCCTGTGAAATGCAACTCTCAGCAAATTTTTCTCAGGGACAATTAGATACATTTAAATGAGAAGATGCTGTAACATATTATAAACGCCTCTTATATATGGTAATAGATTTCAGATTTTGGTGTTTGGTGCATTTGACTCTGCTCTAGAGGTAAAAGAAATAAAATAAAATAAAATATATATGCATATTGATGGTTAATTTACAGCAAATTACAAAGTGAAAGTGAGCAAGCTGTAAAATCTAAAACAAATGAGTATTTGGTGCAACCTCGTCTGCCTTCAAATCAGCATTAATTCTTATAGGGACACCTGCACAAAGTCAGGGATGGTGTAGGATTATAGTCACGTGTGTACTTAACAATTCAAATCAAATAGGTGTTGGTGTTGTTCATTTTCACATTTGGGTTAAATCACATTCAGAAACAGAAACAGCTGGAGGCTTAAAACTGTGTGAGGGTCAGGAAACCTCTGCTCCAGAACTCTGCGACAAAGTGACAAGTTTTTATTTCAAACTGCATTGAAGCAGAAGTACAACACCCAATGCTATAAGGAAATTTAAAAAACAATCAAAGTTAACCCTGATCATGTGTAACAGAGAAACAGAGCCTTTGCCTGAGTATCTGATTAAATCATTGATCAGTAAATCAAGTGAGCCTCTGTTTTATCCTCCACATGTTAGGGTAGGGTAAAGAGTTAACATCTGGAACACAGCACTGTTTTTACACTGTATAAAAAGCTTGTGTTATCCTAAAATAAACAGAGAACTGACTGGACCACACACTGGTTTCTGAACATGTCCCTTCTCTTCCTTTGGTCAAAGACATAGGCTAGGTCTACAAAGGATTTAGGCTAGACCTAACAAAGACATGGGCTAGGCTTACAACAGATTTAGGCTGGGCCGAACACAGTATTATTTCACCTGAAACATAAAAACAGATAAAAAAGAAATAATGGCAACATGGTGCTTGATTTTCATCCCTGACACACTGTAACAGTCTAAAGTCTAAATAAAGAATATGACTAACAAACACATTAGTCTCAATTTTGGATGAGCTAGCTTGCTACAGAACTCAAACTTTGTCCAATTTGTTGCAAATTTTTAAAGAATCTTAAAAAATAGCTTGAGATTGTTTTCAAAATGATTTGAGATACTGAGACAAGAAACCCCAACAGCTATCCTTTAAATGAAATATGTATTTATTTTTTCTTATATTTTCCTTAAAGGAATCGGCAGGCTGACACCACCCATTGACTCTCAGTGTTTGAGCTAAGCTAATTAGCAGTGGACAAGCTCTGCCTGTCTCTTGCTTGTTATGCACAGTCGAAGGAATGGTGTCTACATGCTTGTCATGGACTCTGGTGTGAAGCAAGACACATAAAAAATTGTTGGCGTATCCTTTTAAAAATCTACCACACTTAACATATATATATATATATTTCATCTAATCACATATTTAATGCTCTTAATGCCACAATGTCTTTGTAACTTTGTAAAGAACTCTGAAATGCTATATTTATGAATGGCAATTCTATAAAAACAGTTGGATTTCTTTGTCTTTCAGCTAATTCAAAATAAAATAAATAGTGCATTTTCATCAAAGAAAGAAAATCAAAATTAAAGTCTAAGAAACATCCATTAAAACCTATAAAATTAAACTGAAATGAATACCAAAAAAGTATAAACTAAATTTTAAAAAAGCAATCAAACAAAAACGACAGTACATTTAAACTATCACACTCTTATTAAAATAAAATAAAATATGATGCACTTCCCTGATGCAAGATTAAAAAACAAATCCTGTTCCTGTCATGTGTGTTTAAATGTATGTTATTTAACCTGAACTGGCTTCACTTTTGTGACAAGACTACCTCAAACATTTAAACTGATTTGATCATCTCACTATGTTAGATTATGAAGACCGAGTTAGAATCTGTCTCTGTATAAAAATGAAAAATAATGATGTGTAGTTCAAATGGCTTGGCAGTGTGTGATGTGTCATTTGGAATAATAATTAGATCACAAAAGCAGAAAAGTCTGCTGTAATTTAATTATCATGAATCAGCCAAATTAAACAGTCACAATAGGTTTCAATTATCCAGCCCACTATCACATAATGATATTGTAGCTTGCTCCAAATTCACCAATTTATGCTGGAATGATTCCTCCAGAGGCTGAAATTTTAACTTTCTGGCTCCAAAATGTCATGGTGTAATTTGGTATGAAATCCCTACCTGACTCAGCTCTGAATCACATCTTTAACAACAGTTATGATCCATGTCAGACAGCTAAAGCCTGTGGTTAAATCAGCCCTGTGTCAATACTGTATAGACATATGTTTAAATACTGAAAATGAGGGTGTGTGTTCTTCAAAGGTTAAACATGCTGCTTAACATTTACCTGAGTGATAGCTTCTAGCTCAGCTAAAACAGCATCCTCGTCCTCCTGAGTCAGGGCTCCAGCCAGCATCTCATCTATTTGCTGAAGGAGAATAAACATGTCATTTCAGAGGGGCGTTTTCTTACAATATTTCTCACAGGCAGTGATGAAAGCAATGACTTCCTTCAAAATACGTATCAACTGGATATTTAAGACATTAAGAAAGTGGTTTATGCTCAAACACAACAATGTCACAGGTCTAAAGTTTGAGACAGGCTGGAAAAATGACACAAACTCATATTGAAATATTTTTTTCAGCCGAATGGCAGCTAATGAAAAATATTACATTTTCACAGGTCACAACACCGGAGTCATAAACTATGTATTAGTAAAAGACATAAGAAGCAGATAAAGGAAAAAATGTTCACACATATATGATACCACAGCAACAAAAAACTAAAATCACAGAAAAAGATGAACACCAATTATCTTTATTAGGGATGTCCCGATACAACTTTTTCACCTTCGATACGATACCGATATTGCAGCCTTGAGTATTGAGTATTGTGCTCTTGCGATCATGTACATATCATGTGGACATGACGTCAATCAGAAGACGAATATCAAAGAGCTGCCGTAACCACAGGAGCTTGTGTCTAAACTGTGCATCATGGCTACTGCTAGCGACCAACCGGAGCTTGAAGACCCTCCCCCGTCGCTGAAATCTCCTGTTTGGGAACACTTTGGCTTCATTGTGAAATATTGGAACAGAGAAAGACAAGTGGATCAAACAACTGTGGTGTGCCGATACTGTTCAACTGAGGTCGGATATTTTCCAACAACACGTCAAACATGCCAGCTCACCTGAAACGGCACCACTCAAGTGTAAAGATTTCCACGGTAAGGAAAAAAAACACTGTAGTGCAAATGCAACTGCCGTCTGCATTCAAGCAGCCTCTCCCGAACAATTTAGATCGGGCCAAAGCGATAACAGCATCCATCAGTGTTTTTATAGCATAGGATCTAAGACCATATTCAGTTGTGGAAAATGCTGGTTTTAAAGGCTAAAGGTGATTGAGCCCCGGTATAAAGTACCCAGTCGTCAACATTTAAGCCAGGAGTTAAAAAAGAAACTCGTTATTTTTAATTACATATATTTGTTGTTTATTTATTTTATTTTACTTATCAGTATTACCAAGCAGCACATTGAATTTATTTTGGTTTTAAGTTTGTATAATGACAAATTTTTGGTTTAACAAATGTGCTAAACAAGCCCCCAAAACCGAGATACGTAACGAATAGGGCTGGGTTAAAAAATTGATTTAACCGATTTAAATCGATTTTCCTTTAACTGGTTCATAATCGATCCATAAAATCCAAAGATCGATCTTTTAACTTGGGTAGTGTTTTCTTCTTTGGATGTGCAGAGAAGCAGCCTGTGGTATCAACCCTGCTAGGCTTCAGTGATGGACGTTTAGCGTTGCTTTCTACTAAACAAGATCTCATGAGATGTTACTGCAAACAAACGTGGTGGAAGCACTATATGGGCACCACTGGCAAGTTTAAAAGCTGATGTTTGGATGTACAGTATTTTAGATTTAACAAATACTAAGGAAAATAAGAGTTGGACAAAAAACAAGTAATATGCAGAATATGAATTCATGTATATCATTAAAATATGATTAATGTAACTGCTTTGGGTTTAGTTCTTCATGTTAAAACAATGTTTAAAGGAAAACTTCGGTTCCTGCAGCTTTTACATTGTTTATAGAATGAAGTAGAACAATATACTCACCCTGAAGGCTTTCCTGATCCAAACAGTGCTTCGGGAGATATTTAGATACAAAATCGAGCAGCGGACATCCGTAAAGCGTAGCACAATAGGGCATGCATAGCGTCCTAAAACTGCATTAATCGTCCAAAAACTCATTATTTCACCAATATTCCATCATGGTCCAGTCCCGCTACTCCTCCAAGACAGTCTGTGTCGCTCCAGACATATCTTTGAGCCTCTTCTGACCTCTGAGCTGACGAAGAAGACCGGGTGCCTCTGCGCATGCGCAGTACTCTCTGGAGCGCTGCCTCCGCTACCTCCTGTCTATAAGTTCCTTATCTGTAAACTGTGGCTCGAAACTGTAAGGACACCCATCATATTCAAAGTTCTCCTCCACAACATCTTCATCCGATAGATATTCGTCCATTTTGCACAAAACTGGAGGAAGAAAGTCGCTAGCCGGGCGGTCGCCCCTGGAACAATAAGCCGTACTGCGCATGTGCGGAGGCACCCGGTCTTCTTCGTCAGCTTAGAGGTCAGAAGAGGCTCAAAGATATGTCTGGAGCGACACAGACTGTCTTGGAGGAGTAGCGGGACTGGACCATGATGGAATATTGGTGAAATAATGAGTTTTTGGACGATTAATGCAGTTTTAGGAGCGGCGCTATGCATGCCCTTTTGTGCTACGCTTTAATATGTCCGCTGCTCGATTTTGGATCTAAATATCTCCCGAAGCACCGTTTGCATCAGGAAAGCCTTCAGGGTGAGTATATTGTTGTTCTTCATTCTATAAACAATGTAAAAGCTGCAGGAACCGAACTTTTCCTTTAATGATGTACCAGGTCAAAAGGTCACTTTTTAAATTTACAGCACTATTTTAACTAAGATATCCCAGACTGAATAAATATCGAATTGAATCGTGAATCGAATTGATTTGAGACCTTGTAATATCGAATCAAATCCAAGCGATACCCAGCCCTAGAATTGAACTGTCATTTTTGTGTACCGTTACAACCCTACTCATACATATGATGAGTTATTCTGAAATAAGATCAAATAAATGAAATTAAAACCTCCAGTGGAAGCCAAATGATTCAATAGATGGTTTTGTGGTCAGTTAGTGTACATCTGTCAGTGCCTCTTAATGTAACTTATCTTTTTAAAGAGTACTAAGCCTTTTTATTTTACATCAATCAATTGATGATGTCATAATGTCTTTCTCTCAAACCTTTTTAAAAATAAAGCCAAATAAATCTGAAAATATCAATCAGCACTGCAGGTACAGAAGTGGAAGCAATTTTTCAACAACTTACATAATGTATGTAGAATTAATAGCTTCCCACATAAAGATATAATCAGGTACAGGTCAGAAACAACATGACAACTGCTCAAATTAAAGAAAAAAATTTTTAAAGGAACTTTGCAACTGCTTTGGAGTATTTAAAGTGCATTTCTCTGATTGGGAACTACAAGCTGATGAGTGTCTGTCATCAAGCACACATACCCTCTGATATTCGATTGACTCCTGCGTCTCATCCAGGATTCTCTCCACATCTTCAATTGACATGATCTGTAACAACAGCAAAAGTAAAAAGGGCTTTATGGTAATCAAGTATTTTGCATAAAAAGTGTTTTCTGCATATTCTCGCTGAGCTTGTGAGTTTTTTGAGTGAGATCTGTTCTCTGTATCCAAGGATGTGAGGCAGTCACACCGCTGTAGTCAAGGCTTTGCCTCTTAATCCTTTAATCTTCAAACAATGTGCAGCAGCTATGCTAACACAAACCTCCAGCTTTCTGTGCTGCACAATCCTCACCCAAGGATCACTTTAAAGAAAGTATGCCTATCTGGGGAACTTTCACATTGTTCAAGTAGACTCGCACATACTGAACGCTTAAGGGTGGTTTATTATTATGTGAGTGTGGGAGGCACATCTGAACACAATTACATGAAAAAATGACATGAAAGTATACGCACCTCGTGCATACTCTTCAGACAGTCATTCCCAACCTTGAGACCCTCGATGACTTTCATCTCAATTTGCATGAACTCAATATCTTGAACCTGTAAACAAATACAAGATGTGAGGGAAGCAATGCAGCATAATAGACATTAACATAACAATAAACACACACAGTATCACACTCTGGTGGATGTTTAGCAGTCTGCTGCTAAACATCCAAAATAACTTACAGAATATATAAAATGGCTCTTGAAGCTGTAGATCTGGGATGGGCAGCCCAAAACTCAGAGGCCACATGCAGCCTGAATGGGTCTTATCATATGCCGAAGTGTTATGCATGAGGCGCTGGTGTCTTTCCTATTATCCACCTGATACATGTGTTATTTGTTCGCTGGCTATGTCACTAAAATAGCAAATGATCATACTTTTCCATTTGGGCCCAGGGATGTGTTTGTCCAAAAATGAGGAGTGGTACATTTTCATTCCTAATTTGACTAAACTATAAACTTCCTTGTTCTGAAGTCTCAAGTCTAATGCTGTGTTCACACCGCAAGCGACCCAGCTACCAAAATCGCGTCGCCCACTGACGTAGCGTTGCGTGTCCGTAAATACCTCATTTTGGTCATCGTTGCCGTAGGCCGTCGCTTGGTGACGTCAAGTCCGCTCGAGTTTCACCGTGATCATATCATATATCATATAATAGGATGTATAAGCGGACATTATTCCAGCTGTATCCTTTAGAGTCACTTATCAACCACAAAACACTGCAGCTGATGCCCTGCAGCAGCATTAGCTGTGAGTTTCTCGTGGTCCCTCTAGCCAGAACTAATGTCCTCACTGACTAATGTTTCCCACACAAACATGAATTGTTCCTCTGTAATCTGGATAAATAACTGTCTGTTTAGGGTATCGTCACACATGCACACACCGCTGACTGATCAACTTTTTTTTATTTTGACATTGCGCGACAAGCTATGTGGTAGTATAAAAAGTGGCTGTCGCATCGCGGGAGGGTTAGCCCCGCCCCATCGCGGCTGTACATTGACTTTTCATGGAGAGTGATCGCCGAGGCAGTACAAGTAGCGTGCAGTGTGTACGCACCTTAAGGAGCAGAGTGTTTCTGCTTTTTGAGGATGCATTTGAGATCTGATCTGCAAGATCAATACACTCACTCTCGTGAGCTTGTTTCACTTACATGGGATGCACAGCAGCGCATACCTACCTTTAAATATCAGAGCATTTGTTCAAAAATCCAGTTTGAAGTTTATAACAGGGTGTGAGCTAAGAGACAGAGCTGCTTTTTTGTAGTTCTCTGTGCACTACTCCATTGCGCTCCAGCACATATAATACTCCCAGAAACAAGAAAAAACATGAAGGATTAAAGATTTTCTCTAAAATCAGGGCCACAGTTTTTGATATTTGTACACATACTAATGATTCTCACTGATAATTAGGCTAGCAGATAACAAAACAGACTGTCCAGTGAGTTTTATGCTGGCAATTTAGAATAGAGCCAGTGTCTATCAGGTCTATCATAATCATAAACAAACTTGTCAAATACTAGTGGTTATTAAGGAAATTAAATCATTGGTGAGGTTTCACTTTTTTGTTTATGTGGAAGTGTCTTAACTAGTCTTTTGGTTCGTTGCTTGTGCTCTCAATGCTTGATTGAGTAAAAGCACTGTAATTTGAGCTTAAACATATTTCGTACAGTGTTCTGTGTGTTCTCTGCATTTAGTGGCACATTAAAAGGAGATGAACTAAATAATCCAACCAAATTTCAGACTAAACATCTAGACCTGATGTGTAAACAGCAGAATGCCACCACCCAGCGCACATTGATTGTAAGGGAATGAGAGATGACACTCTGATTTGTTTGGCCTATGTCATGGCTTGTTTTTTCGCAAGAACATGTGTCCTTAAAAGACCTGAATAAACACCAACACACCCCAAAATGCCATGCCTCTAGACTTTTAGACAACACGCTCACACTGTCAAATACAGGGCGCTTACAGTGACCAATGGGAATCTTAAGACATTATTAAGTTAAATGAAGAAACATGACAAAAGAAAAAAAACAACATTATAATATATGCTTAAAAATAAAACCATACAATAATTACAACATTCAGCAAAAATATCTAAATTATCTGATTTCTGGTGAATGCTTTTAGATAAAACTGTCTGTAAATAATGTGTTTAAAAAGAATAAATATAAGGATAAATCGAGAAATGTAAGTGAGTACATGCTTCAACAAATATACATACTGTGTTTATCAAACTTAAAACAATAATAAAAAACTATTTTATGTTTAACTGATTAAAGGGACTGTGAGGAGAATCTATTACCAGCGACACAAAGACTCTGCTACCCATGAGCACTCGCGGCAGCTGTAGTAATGCTGCGTTCCAGTAACCTCGGAACTGGGAGTGACATCATCTCCGACTTATCAGCGTTCCAGTTGAAGTCGGAAAAAAACATGCCAATCTACCAGGCTATTGTTAGCTGTTGTTAGCACGCCCTGTGTTGTTGTTCACAAATATCACATGAAGAATGTGAATACCACTATGGCAGTATTTTTGTTAATATAAGTCTAACAATACTATGTATACAGCTGATCTAGAGCGACACACCCCAGTCAGAAGTGCAAATAAATGGATTATTACAGGAGCTAAATAACTGTACACACTGGGGGCATCCATCTTCAATTGTCAACTCGGGGTGACAAGGTTTCACCGAGTTCCCAGTAGAAAATTCAGACTTCGGGGGACGTTCCAGTTGCAGTTTCCTAATCGGAACTTGGAAATTCCTACTTCTGACTACAACTGGAACGCACCACAAGACGTTACCGAAGCCAAAGCGTGTGTTTGTTGTGTTGTAGCCCGGACCTTCCTCAGAACTCTGCATTGATTTACAGCTTCTTTTATCAAGAACTTACAGGATGCAAAGCGACGAGGTAATGTATCTCTTTCTAGTTACATAGCGGTAATTTGGTGTGTGACAACAAGCAAGTTTTGAAAAACTTAGTATCGTAGTTTTGTAGCCAGCTATATATCGCTACTTACAGCCCGGTGCTTGAAGACGTGTCCGAATAATATAAATTTGATCTAGTTTTAATTGCCATGTTCCCGAAGTTGAGTATCCAGGCCTGTCCAGCCCTGTCCGACCTGACCAAGAAGCTAAGGAATAGCATTTATAAATAACCTATTTTGAAGCTATAAAACTCATCGATAAGTGCGTATTTCGATCAGGCATATATCTAAAAGTGAGACTTTTTTGCAATTACTTAGAAACTCCTCACAGTCCCTTTAAAGTAAGCATTACTGTCTGTATTTGAGTTAATATGTGGTCTTGTTGTGATTCATTCTGATTAAATAAATCTGTTTCTATTTGTTTCTTTAGTGAAATTCCAAAAAAAAAACAAAAACTGTACATTCTACTTGAGCTAATCCAACATTCCTTATGTTTCTATCCTCTGGCCCTATCAATACCGTAAATGTGGCCCTCTTTGCCACCAAAGTTGTCCATCTTTGTGACAGAGTGTACAGTTCTAGTTACTCCAAAAGGGCTCATACTGTTTCCCTTTGGCCATCTGAAGTGAAACAACTTGTTCTATATACAGTATGGTGCATACGAGTGATGACTAAAAACTGAATAGGATTTGCTTTGTATCTTCACCTTGTTGCTCTTGTTTCTTTTTTAAACATAAATTTCTTCTTTTACTTTTGTATTTGTGTCTTAACATCTGTCTGTATTGTGTTGAATGTTCATTCTGCCAAAACATGCCAGTTTCCACAGGGGATTAAGAACCTTCTCGCACTCTCTTGCTTAAATATATCCTATTTAATTTCAATTTAAAGAGCTTTATTAACATGGGGTACACACAGGGCCGTAGTCAGGATTTTGGAATAGGTGAAGCTCATGATGCGTGCACCGAAAATTTTTCAATGTTTTTTTTTTAATTTTTATTATTGTTTTTTTTTAGGCTACAAGTCACACAAGACACAAGACTCTCCTCTCTGTGCCCCACTTTACTTTCCCTATTCTCTCTTCCATCCTCCTGGTTTCATGTTGCTCTTTGTCAATATCTTTCTTTTTCTTTGCCAGAAATGCATCCAGTGTATTCTGTTTTAATCTCTTGGACATGTTTGCCCTGCTCTCTGTGACTTGTTTTCTGTGGAATGGGTATATTAAAAATAATATGAGCTGAAAACAAAGCATGGGTCACGAGACTCGAGGTCCTCGAGTCGTCGCATCATCGTGATGCGTGCTCCGCCAGCTGATGAGCCAGGCGCTCATCAAAAAAAAAAAAAAAAAAGTAAATAAACTGGCTTTGATCAGATGATTTGACAGGACGAACTAGTGCCGAATTACCTATAAAAAATATATTTATAATATATTTTTTATATTTATAATATATAAGTGCTAATAATAAAAACCCTCTAGTTTTTGAATGGGGTTTGGCCCGCTGCCAAACGCGTCGGAGTGCGCATTTGCGGGTACGTGTATCTGAATCAGCTGATCAAACAGCTGTTCATCGCAACACGCACACAGGCACAAACAAAACACAAAGCCCATGGATGTTTACCACAATTTACAATTTACAAGCACGTTTTACAGAGAGGTTTCAAGTTTTTATGAGTTTATGTTTTATTCAGTTGGGCATATTTGGCGAAAAAAATAGGTGAGGTCCGGACCTCACTGACCTCATACTTGGCTACGGCCAAGGGTACACACTCTTTTCATTGCCAAATCATTGGAAAACACAAAAGCACATACAGTTACATAAACTGAATTGAACAGGACTTCAGTCGAGAAAGATTTGCAAATATATAAAATATTCTCGTTAATTTCTAATTTTGTTCTAAAATCTTTCTTTCACTCTCCCTCTCTCTTTAAACATGGATTTACAGAAACAAAACACCAACAGACTTCAGAGCTCAAAGAGTTAGGGTTTAAAAAAGGTTCCCCATTGTGGGGAAGAATGCACACTTTGGAGGATTTGTCTTATTGTTTGTTATTCCTCATTTCAGATATCTTGTTTTTAAAACAGACAGGAGGTATTAAACCAGATGTGTCCTTGCCGTGTATCTCAGGTACACGAGAACTTGGTGGCTCCAGAGATTATAATGTCATAAAAACTCACCATGCGCTCCAGGTTGGAAATCTGATTTTCTGTCTTGTCTAGCAGCTGATCCTGATATCGTTTTTTCTTAAGCAGGAGTAATGCTTTTCTGAAACGACAAAGGGGAGACAATGATTATGTTTGGTTTTACAACAGTTTGAAACATTAATATGTCAAAAATACAGAAAATGAAAGCTGGACTGCCTCTTCATGTATTAAAAAATAACTGTAGGGAGTTCAGCATGTTAAGATATGTGTCTACATTAGAACCTGTAAATTGTTTTCCTGCATAGAACAACAAACATGTATATAAATGATGTTCTCCCTTTTGTTTTACATTTACAAAACTTTTTTGTTACAGTTTTTTTACAGTAATTGTGTATACAAGAGTATAAACAATGACTTCAGACTTGAAATTCTGATTATGGTAAACAGAGAAAAATAAATGCATTTTTTCAACACTATCGGGCACAAACCAAAAGTGGCACACCAGATGGACCTATTAATATATTACGTTAGCAAAAACCTCCTTTTTCCTTTTTTTTTTATGATTTTCTCTTTATTCCTAACACCGCTATCAGAAACCTTTCATGTTGGCGAGTGGGCACTACAAACTTTTAATCAAATCAAATTTTAGTACCTGAAAAAAGAAGCAATTTTGAAGACAGGAGATTTGTGCCAGGCAGTGAAAATGTTTTTATTATGAACCCAAAATGTTCCAGTAAGTAAAAGCATGAACGTGATTGTTCATTCGTCAACATTAACGATGGATAGCACAATAATACTAATTAAAGATGTATAAATCAAGAATATAGAGATTAGATTTCCCAACACCAACACAACATTAACACCCAAATACACACTAACATGTTCGAAGTGTGAAAGTTCACAGTGGTTTTAGTTTCCATGGTAATATTCAGTAAAGTGAATAGTCTATTTTCATGTGTTTTAAATATGGAAAGTACTGTATTCTATGTATTCCTCTAATGGTTTATGTATTCATGCTGAACCATTTTTGTACAGGTAGTTGGGTTTGGAATAGACGTGACCAAACAAATACACCCACACCTTCATGCATGCAGAACTATGCTTCAATTCAGTGTTTCTGATGGGCCATTTTTCCTGAACAGCACCACACACACACACTTACACAGGTGTAGCAAGCTAGATTAAATCCTCACCAGACTATATGAGGAAAGTGAATACAGTTTTCATACACTGCAAACTTGGACCTGTGACGCAGTGGTTAACATACCCTGCGAGCTTCATATTAAAAAATAGAACTGATTATGCCTTGTACTTGCCCAATATCTTGTTATCAGTATGCGATTTGTCTTGAATAAAAGCAATATTATTCAGATACAGTTTTATGTTTTGTGTAATCAGGCTACGTACATGTAACCCAGAATATACCCTTATGCAACAAAGTTAACAAAAATATCCCTTCAGTCTTGTCATCAGTGTGTGACTGTCTAATATGACAACTGCTCTGAACAACTCAACATTATTTATAAAATCAAACTGATATATAATGGTGTGATATACTGTATGTTCTTACAAAAAGTCTTGATACCTCATATTAGGGGTGTGCAATATGACGATATTAAATCGTTAAGGATTAAGTTGTGGTTTGAAAAAATAGTAAGCTCTTGTTTCTATATCTGTGAGGAGTCTTGTTTATATCTTGTACATTTTACATGCAGAATCATTTACTTTTTATTCATTTTCTAGCTTTATTTTTGATCATAGAGAGACAGTGGATTGGCTTGTGAAAGGGGAGTGAGAGGGAGAGCGCAGGGGGACAAGCTGCAAATAGGCCTCAGGTAGGGATTGTAGCCAAGCCTACCGAAGCATATACAGATCCAGCCACTTCAGTTTTTTCCCCTCACAAACAGCTACCTGCCAACTTCCAGCCTGTTACCAGCCACTGGGAGTTCCCCACACCTCTCTTGGGTTGTGTTTTGAATTCCTCTTAAAGCTTACCCATTTATACATGTGAGGGTGTCTCCATGTGATGACACCACATAAAATAGTTTCAACTAGGGGTGTGCGATATGACGATATTAAATCGTTAAGGATTATAATGTGGGGATGATCTCATAAAGCAGAAAGATCGTCAGATCGTCTGTGTGGGCGCAGAGACTTTGACGCGCACCCGACTAGCCAATCGTAGCACATTACGCGCAGTGCATGGTGGGATCTCCTGTTTGGTTATGTAGCGTGAAGCCATGGCGGAAAAAGAAAAGGAGATAAAAGCTTGAAGATGTCTGAACAAAAATCTGTTCTAAAGCAGCTGTATTGTTCACTCAGGTTATAGACATTGCAGTTAGATAACATTTGTTTTAAATTGTTGCACTTTAAGAGATAATGTTGATATTGCTGTGATTACCTTTAATGTTTACATTTATTGCACATTTTTATAAAAACTACACTGTTTAAATTTAAACCTGTTCAGAAAGTTTCTTTTGCTTTAATTGTCTTTTTTTTCTTCAAGGGTTTTACATGTTTTATATGTTAAACATAGGGAAAAAATGGTCAAACATGCAAATTAGTCTAGAAAAATCAACGTAAAAAAGAATTGTGATAAAATCGTGATTGTGATTTTATTTAAAAAAAAATCATGATATGATAGTTTGCAATATATCTCCCACCCCTACCTCATATGTTTCTACAGTGAAATAAAATATATATAGGGGGGTATAATCTGAACTAGGGAGGTATACACTGGCCTCGCCCAGGCAGGATGCGAATCCAGACCACCTGCTCGAGGGCGAACCTCATGGTGCACTACCTTAACCACTAGGCCATCTGCGGCTAAAAAAATTATTTTTTTAGAAACTTGACGCTGACAGCTACTGACCTGGCAGGATTTCATCAGATGAACTCATTCTATGAACTCTTGAAATTCATAATACTCCCTTTTAATATCTGGAGTGACACAGAAACTTCACTGCCTCACAGACATCCATCCTGTCCACACCATGGGCGCCTGTCTCAGGTAAGAAATGCTAATGTTGTTATCTGCTAATGTAAACATGAGAGCTTCATTGTGCATTCAGTTGACCAAAAAAGGATACTGTTTTCAGCTGAACTCCAATTTATTACGAGTCTGAACCACCAAATCATTTTAGTCTTTCTATCTGCTGCACAGAGGGTGATTTAGTGCTGCTGTGCTGAAAACACAATATATACAAGTGAGGACTGATGACAGCAGCATGATCACATGGGCATGTTAGTGTTAACCTGGGATAACAAAATGCACATGTGTAAGTGTTTACGTATATGACATAAACTGTAAGTAAGTCTGTGTTTTTGTTTTATGAATGACTATGTTGGTGTGTGATGATGTATAAAGGTGTACATTTGCCGGAAAGTCTGTGCTCATGTGTGTTTTTATAACAGTAAATCTGTGTGTGGAGATAAAGTGTGTGTATACCTGTGTGTATTTGTGATAATGTGTAAGCTAGTCTTGAATTTAACGACATAAATTGCGTTTCAGAAAATGTCTTTATTTGTGAAATTGTGTGTTTATTATGAGCATGAGAAAAGTTGTAAATGAAATATTTACAGAAACTTACAGAAACAAAAACCAAAGCGTGACTTAAAAGTATCTAGCTGAAGTGTTTCTATACCGTTACACCCCTGCTGTATTCTCATGCCTGCCGTATACAGAACACTTGATTTTTCATACTTACTCTTTCTTGCCATCTTTGAGCAGTTGCTTTGCAAGAAGTCGCTCCTTCTCCAACTGTAGAGTGATTCTCTTCTGGTACTGCTTCAGCTTATCCCTCTGCTGCTTCAGTTGCTGGAGCACAAAGAAACACAAAATCAGATATAACCAAGAAATGCCAATAAAGCCAACGTATGCATGAAATGAAAATGAGCAGCAAACAATAGCCTAAGCATCACATGAAATATTGATTTTGCAGGAAAAGAGAGGAAGAGCTGCCAAAATAGATGTTTAAGGCAGCAGACAATATTGTTATCATATATGTTCTGATGTTGATTTGGGAAAAGGCATTTAAACAGCTTATTTATTCATGGTGTTTCTTTTCATTAATAAAGAAATGCTGTCTCAATCTGATAAAACTTCTACTGAGCTGTTAGCATCTATGCTAATCTCTGTAAGAGCAGCCACTTCCTGCTGGCATTTCACTCTTACCTCCCACCTCTTCCTGCTTCATCCTTATCAAGGAAGTTTTCTACCCCCCAACACACACACACACACACACACACACACACAGACTGTGCGTGTCATTTTCTACAGTTGTACCTTAAATTTTGTACATTTGCCCAGATTGCTGTGTTTATGCATGAATGAAGAGATGTGCAGTCTATGGCTGCAACAAATCAATGAAATATCAGACATTCTGAAAAATTGTAAATTTCTGAAAAAAATGTATCACAATGAAAAGTGCAATGTCACCCACAGATTCCAGTGCCACATAACCAAGTGAAGTTACAGTATCCGTTAGGGATGTCCCGATCCGATATTGATATCGGATATCGGTCAAAAAAACAAATATCGGATTATATCGGCCTGCATCCTAAATCTCCGATATCAGCACTCCGATACAAGCAGTCCATTCTAATATATTTATTTTTTATTTTATTCAGTTGTAGAATATGCTTATGTTTAAGTTCAACACAGTTGTTATTTTGCAATTGGTGAAATATGTTTTTGTTTGATTTATTGAGGTCACTTTTCAGGGTCTTCTAATATTTTTTATTCACGTTGTTTTAATTGTAGTATATTCTTATGTTTAAGGTTAAAATTTATTTAACCTATTGGTTAATAACAAATGGGTCAGTTTTTCTCATACCTACTATTGCTGACTACTGTTCTCTGTTTGAGTAATCTGACCTGATCAAGCCTTTTCTTACAGTTCATACTACAAAATAGGTAATAAAAGTCTGCATGATTCCTGCTGATATCGTATCGGATTGATATCGGTATCGGCCAATACTCAAGGCTGCAATATCGGTATCGTATCGAAGGTGAAATAGTTGTATCGGGACACCCCTAATATCCGTGTTGAAAAACAAGATTAAAAGTTGATGATGATACCTCTAGCTCCAACGAATCATGTTGAACTCAAAATCAATTTATTTCAAACTTTTAGCCATGAACATTGTCTGCTAGCTGTCTTTTCTTTCTTTTGTAGTGTCTTTCTATAATAAATGTCCAGTTTATACTTATTGTTTATCTTTATTTACTCTGCTTTTTTATAAATATACTTTGTTGATTTACTGTTTATGGAGCCTAAATTTTATTTGCCACTTTTATTATTTATTTTTGTCACCATTGTTTTGGGTTTTTATATTGTATTCCTTAGCTTGCATTATTTTATCTATTCATAGTTCGGTGTGCATTTTTTTTTTACTTCATTTTCTCTGTTGGATTTTTGTTCACGAACAAGTTATAAATTATGAATTATAAATAATTTTCCGGGGCAATTACAGCTTTTCCAGGACATTTGACCTTTTTCCTCGTTTTCCATATGATTTCCATGACTGGGAAATTGGTCAGTCATTTTCCAGGACGTGTGAGCACTGATATATTACCATAAATCAGGACAGATGTGATTTTCAGTCCTGTTTATCCGACCCTATGTTGTATTTTTTATTTTTGTTAAGGTCTTGTTAGAGCCATACTTACACCCTTGAGTTTCTGATCTCATTCATTTATTGTCTGTTAAATATGAAGCACTTCCATGTCTGTGTTTTAATCCTGTTTAAACCAGAGTTAAGCCACATAGTCCTCGTCTCAGATGATTGTGAGAACTAAAGACCAATAGAATATGAAATAAAGAAAACACTAGCAAACATCAATAATCCTTGTATCCCCGCTCCTGCTAGCTGCCCATCCAGCTCTCCCGTGTAAATATAACGGGACTAATCTGATGCTGTAGCCGCCGTTAGCTCACCAGGATGGCTTTGTCCTGCTCGGTTACTCGTGAAGGTCGGCCCTTTCTCCCAAAGACGTTTCCCATTATTCAGCCACATCCCCTCCACATCCCCCCTCATCAGAAGATGGATTATTTCCTCTTACAAAGCAATTTTCCATGACCATAAGAAGCCTGAAATGGCTAGCGGAGGCTAGCTGTTTGCAGCCATGTCTACAGTTTTTCCGCGTTTCCTACGGCAACCGAACAGGGACAATCTGTCCGACGACAAACGTAGATGTCGGCTTGGTTTATGAGTTACTGTCTGTGTCAACACGCTGTCAGCAGAGGGGACCGAGGGGGAATATCTGCTTTAAACTCACCGGTGACAAAAAAGACGATGAAACAAACTGTGCAATAGTCTGATGGTGCAGAGAGACTTAATGAACAGGACCTGGCAGGATGACCCACAGACCGGGTGACCCAGGACAGACTCCCCGGTGGGCCCAGGGTCAGCACCACGGACAGCGACGCCTCCCGAAAACTGGGACCTGCCTTGGAGGAATCAGGAGACGTCTGTCTTTAAGCTGCACGAGGAAAAGTTGCAATCCAGTACAAAAGAAAGCAAGCCGTGGTGCACAAAAAGTTAAATAAAAACCGCAGATTAAGATTTGTTTAAATGAGTTTAACCTAGAAACTGCTAAAACCTAGTATAATCTAACTCAGTTTGACAATGAAAACCATCACAGATTTAGTTAGAGTTTAGACATTAAAACAATAACAATATTAACCAAAACCAAATAATGGTGATAATAGTAGGCTAATGAGGAGCGGCAAGGTAGCGCAGCAAGTAGTGCACCAGCCCCACAGCAAGATAACGGAAGATTCGATATCCGGGTCACTCAGGGCATTTTGTATAGAGCATGCATATTCATCCCGTGCATGAGTGGGTTCTGTCCAGGCACTCTGGATTCCTCTTCAGATTAGGGACCTCAAATCTCTCCGAGGTATGAGTGTGCCCATGTTGTCCATCTCTCTTTGTGGCCATGCAGTTGGCTGGTGACCTGATGAGGATGTACGCTGCCTCTATCCAAATGAACAACATTAAAAAATATACGTATAACTATAATTCATAGTAGTAGCCTAAGTAGAATTATTGTTACAGTCATTGTACTTATTAATTGTATTATTATTATGAAAATATAAAGAATAATGGGGTAATGTGATAATTATGGCAACTGTAGAGATAATACTAATCTTTTTATTTGTGATGTCAATAGGCCTGAATGTTCTCACAGGGTTAAAAAAAAATAAAGATAAACAAGCTTTCAGAGAGACAGAAATGACAAGATATATATTTATATCCCCTTGACCCCATTATGGAAAGTGATCCATTGCTGCTCTAAATTAACATTATTTTTTGATTTGTTGGGTTAATACAATCTGGAGAGTGGGTTTACATACAGATTGAGGCACTTAAATTTCCCCCAGTTTCTTTGGCAGAGTCTTGGTTGGTCCATGACAGGAAAGTGCCTTGACCTGCTTGCCCCATATGTTATGAGATCTAAACATGTAATCCCTACCATTTATATTATATAAGATATATAAATGTAAACATTGCCTAGCATGGACAATGCTAGGCAATGCTGTACAAAAATTCTGAAAAAATAAGTCCATGTTTTTAGTCCCAGTGGCTGGAACTCAGCTGGTTTTTGACTGGGAGAGAACACCATAGTGGCTGCATCTGTATTCTTTTTTTAATGTATTTTTTTGGGCATTTTCTGCCTTTATTGATAGTAGAGAGACAGTGGATAGGCTTGTGAAAGGGGGAGAGAGAGCAGGGGAAGACACTCTGCAAACAGGTCACAGGCGGGATTCGAACCTGGACCGGCAGAAGTATACACATGGGGTGCCTGCTTACTAACCACTCTGCCAAACCAGCACCCCGCTGCATCTGTATTCTTATAAACAGACATTTGGATATAGTATCCAGGAACAATGTGTCTTCATTCCTGCTGCTGACATTTGTAAACCTGCCATGAGCAGCTCCATGAAGAAAACCATGGTGGATTGTTGTACTGATGGTTCATCATTTCAAGAATTAAACATCAAGGTGCAATTTTTGGTCATGAAAGAATTACACTAAATGGGATGCAATGGGATGGAATAAAGTGACAGAGTGTTACAGGAGCAACTTTGGGAATTTCAACAGGTTTAATCATGTTGTTATATTTACGCTTGCTTTCAATAACAGCTCCATTTCAGAGCCGACACACATCTCCCTCTTGAGTCAATGTTCTAAATGTTTCATATGATTGAGGCACATTTATACCTCTTTAAACATTTATGTTTGTGGTCTAAGATATTTACAGTGTGATTTAATCAGGCTTTGGTCACCCAAAAGTCCAGTCAGCCTAATCCAATTACTGCAGGTAATTCTCTGCTGCCAGGGTATAAGATTTAAGATGCAGCAGCACCAGAGAGCAGTAAAGCTGTTACAGGAGACAAACGACACAACAACAAACGTCTTGATGAAGCATTTATGGTCAAACATTAGTTTCATACATTAATTTACACAGAAAACAGCACACAGTAAACCTCTATAATACTTCTCGTTCAAAAAAGGGAAAGTGGCCCCAAGAACAAACTTGAAATGTCTGCAGGTCGTCCACTTCATGTTTTACCTTCATGTCAGTGCACAGTAATAGATGGAAAGTGAACTGAAACCTATTTACTCCTGCTTATTTTGGCTTGGTGAAATTTTTCACATGCAATTGCTATACAGCCTCCATTAGGCAAAATATATTGAACCTACCAGCTCCGGATTGTCTAAATGAACCGAGGCCAAAACAGTATTAGTACAAATACAAGAGCTGCTCAAAAGGGGGTGCTGGATTTTATGAGTGGGTTGTTTGAGGTCTATGGCACTAGTACATATAATTGTGTTTGAAATTATTTTGTGATGCATCGCATGGGCTTTGTATCCTTCCACCAGCACCTCTCATCAGCTGCTCAGGCCGGAGTGAAGCAGCAGCAGGGTCAGTTACAGATAGAAATTTAACATCTCTGAATGTTAGAGCAGAAATGGGCAAATTTGATGACAAAGAGGGCCACAATAATACCGTTCTGACTGTGGGAAGACCAAATGTTTCAAAACTTTTAACATTTAACAAGATACTTAAAATTTTCATGATTTACCAAGAATAGAGAATGTTAACTCTCTTCAGGGCATAATATATCGATATGTTACTGTCAAAACAAAGAAAATATGACAAGTTTAACAAGTTAAATGAAAAAATATAGCTTTTCTTCAGTGCAATATGCAAATTATTTACCATTTACCTTCGATTTTTCTTTAAAATGCTTCAAAACGAATGCTTAATGAAAGACTTACAGATAGTATAATTTTTAATTCACATTCTTTTTAAAATAAAAACTGGAGGAATTATTAAAAATGAAGAATTTCTTTGATTTGTCATGTTTTATGCATTTCATCTTTTGGCACAGTGTGACTTTGAAAACTCAATTGAAACACCAAGTAGCAGACTTCCATATTTTTTTCTTCATGTTTGCTTGTTACTAATTATAACTGAAACAGATTTTGGGGTCGCATGAAGAGAGGTGGAGGGGCGCATGTAGACCCTGAGCCATTTGTTACTCACCTCTGATTAAGAAAATGGGCCAAAGGGGAAACAAATCTTCACAGTACCAATTTCCAACACTTGGGCAGTCACCCAAGTGGTTTGGTTAATAGTTCTGAACATAGAAATCAGGACCTTCTCTCTTCAATAACAGAACATTATGTTTGGTGCCCAATTTACCCATGAGGATCAGAACGTCCCTGGAGAAATGTTGTTACCAACTCCCACATAAGACAGCAATGGGCCTCTGGGTTTACGAGTATAGGCTCATAGTTTATACACGTGCGCCACCACGTAACTTTTGATTTATCCTGTTCCTCAGTTTCCACAACAGTTTTTTCCCACCCATCTTTCTGACCATGACTCAATCTGCAAAAGTTCTTTCCCTGTATATTCTAGGAAGATATCCTTTGTAACCATGACTGACAGCAAATTGCTGTCACTCAAATCAAAAATACTCATTTATAGTTGCAGTTTAGATGAATTAGTGTTTGTTGTGCTCTGGAGACCAATAATCAAACAGCTGATGGGATGGAACATCACATTATCTGGTGGAAGGACACATAATTCTTATGTCACATGACAAAAAATTTCCAAACAAGGCTTTGTTGGTTTTACTGTTGCATATAGTCAGGCCAATGTAGTTTTTTGAGTAATTTTACCCAGGAAGTAGGTTACTTACAATGCTTTCAGTGGCACTGTTTACTAATTTGTATCTCCTAGTGTCCATATCTTCTCACAGGGTCTGAGCTGGCCAGATTCTTTATTTACAATCTTAATAACTAATGCCATGGGCCCTGAGCGAACACACATCCAAAAACCTGAACTCTCTTTTTAAAGCTGTTTGACTTTAATCTTATATGGTAGGGTTTTAATGGAGATTTTCTTTCTCCTTATTAAAAAATAAGTTGAAAAAATTGCATTCAATGCTTTATAACACCATTAAAAAATTCAGAATGATTGAATATGAAGGAATCAATACCAAAGAATTAAAATGCCAAGATTCAGGGCCTCCACTCCCAGTGGAATAGCGCCCAAATTGATAATCATATCCACTCAGTCCAGTGAAAAGAAAACAGAGTTTTTTTTCAAAATTCATTGAATCCAAATGCCCTTGATTAAATCAAGAGTTATCTGACTGTAAGGAATGCTTATACTGGAACAAGGGGGTTTCCACACAAAAAACAGTCTTAAGATGAGTCCATACAGGCCCCTCTCTGTTCAAACTGCATCCAGGTCCTCAGAGCGCTGCTTCGGTGTGTGACTGAGGTAATTGCCTCATGTGGCCAGCTTTCATGTCTCAAGTTGGGACAGCAGGCTGCAGCTCCTGTAAACAGGATTATGCTATGGAGAATTCTTCCGCGGTAAGGACCCAGAGTCTCAGACAGTCTCAGAAGGATTTAGCCGATAGTGAGCTACACCTGGAAGTCAGTCCCAAAGTGTCTGATTTGGGCATCAGTCATAGATAGATAGGTGGTCCTCATACTGGGCGAGTACTACAGGGAAAAGGATGGAGAAAGAGAAATTAGGAGTTTGGCATTTAAACAACAGAGCATTATAATATCTCGAGATAGTGAAGAGATTTTATGTGGTCTGAGCTTGGAGGTTATTTTTTGATTGCTATGAGCTGGCCTGTAGTCTTTTAGCAACCCTATGTTAGCAGACCTACTTCTAAGAGAGCTCTCTCATAGCAGCAGTTTTGGGTCTTTTCCTAATTAAAAAATAATCAAAAATAAATAAATAAAAAAATAAGTTTTTTTTTTCACTTAAAAAACCAAGCCCTAGTTGCTTTTTTTAACACTTTAACATGTGCAAAGGTGTGCTTGAAAGGCATACAAGAGCAACTTAAGACATTGACCCCAATACAAAAGTATTTTTCATCCCACTTTTTAAACAAAAACTGAATTATACAAGCCTTCTTTAGATATGACTGTAAAATACCTAAGTGGCGATGTAACCAGTCAACAAACAGATTAAATAATTATATATTCATGGAAGTAAGGATATTTGAAAGAATACAGCCCTGCAGCGTTGACATGTCTTCATAAGCCGATCAGGAATAAAGCACTGCACGTGTCCCATGAATTTATTTATTTCACTGTATTCTTCACTTGATTTTAGATCATTGCTAAAAATAAGGTTGTTAGAAAAATGTATGACAATTACATTGTGTTCTTTGACATTATCTCTACAGCTGAAGGTCAGGAGTTTATTTTTTTACATATCATAAGCAATCTTTATTCTAAATTAAATCCAAATCTCATATATTTGTTTTAGGTTACAACTGCACACTCAATGTGGGATGTTCTGGTAGTTTGAAAGGGCTTTTACTTGGCAAATTAGCAAGCTACTCAATAACATAAATGTTACGTAATGTTGACATTGCTGTTCTGTTCCATTATCTGGCTGCTTATTTAGGTTGTTACTGTAAGTACACTTTGACAGTGCTAAGAAACTAATGTTACTATTTATCAAATGTACTAACATGTTGATTTTAGTGTAGCAGGACACTGACACACTGTACTTCTGTAAAGTTAGCAGGCTAGTTAATTCATATCTGTGTCTTGAGTCATTAGCCTTCAGTGCAGTATTTTTTATTTGTGCTATACTGACAAAGCATTATTTTAGCAAACATTACATTGATAGTTACATTATCATAATGTAGCTAGCATTGATATTGGTGTTGCTGACTCTGCATTGAAGCCACATTACTTTATATAGCTAGATTTGACTGTGTAAGAGGCCATCGTGTAATGATAACATTTCTATCATTATTATCATTGACATACTTATCAATTTCTACATTTAGGAGATTTTGCAGCATTCTCTGATTTTCTAGTAATGTACTTATTGGATAAGTAACACGTTTTTATTGCTAGCTGCTAATGTTAACATATTGAAAATTTTATTTGTTAACTGCTCTTTGCATTCTCAATCAATTTAACTTAAATGCTCGTGTATGGCAGATCAGAGTGGATTGCAAAATAGGTAGTTTTTTGATGTCCCAAAGTTGGACATGTCAGCTGACATCAATACGAGACATCAATAATATTTTGCATGATTTTCACAGGGTTTATACAAATTGTATGTTAAAGGTGCTATGAGGAGAATCGATTTCCGAAAACAGAAAGACTCTGCTACCCATGAGCACGTGTGGCGACTGTCGTAATACTGCGTTCCAGTAACCTCGGAACTGGGAGTGACATCATCTCTGACTTATCGGCGTTCCAGTTGAAGTCAGAAAAAAATATGCCCATCTACCAGGTTATTGCTAGCTGTTGTTAGCACGTCTGTGTTGTTGTTCACAAATATCACATGAAGAATGTGAATACCACTATGGCAGTATTTTTGTTAATATAAGTCTAACAATACTATGTATACAGCTGATCTAGAGCGACACACCCCAGTCAGAAGTGCAAATAAATGGATTATTACAGGAGCTAAATAACTGTACACACTGGGGGCATCCATCTTCAGTTGTCAACTCGGGGGTGGTGAGGTTTCACCGAGTTCCCAGTTGGAAATTTCGACTTCGGGGGACGTTCCAGTTGCAGTTTCCTACTCGGAACACGGTAATTCCTACTTCTGACTACAACTGGAACGCACCAAAAGACGTGACCCAAGCCAAAGCGTGTGTTTGTTGTGATGCTAATAAATGCAACTCGGACCTTCCTCAGAACTCTGCATTGCTTTACAACTTCTTTTTCAACAACTTACAGGATGCAAAGCAACGAGCTAATATATCTCTTTCTAGTTAAGTAGCGGTAGTTTTTGATGTGTGACAACAAGCAATTTTTGGAAAACTCATTATTGTAGTTTTGTAGCCGGCTGTCCGACCCGACCACTTATTTAAGGAATAGCATTTATAGATAACCTATTTTGATGCTATAAAACTCATCTTAAAGTGTGTATTTCCATCAGGCATATATCTAAAAGTGAGACTTTTTTGTAATTACTTCGAAACTCCTCATAGCCTCTTTAACCTCTTGCACCTTACTGTATCTTTATCTTTGTTCTATGATGAAGCAAACATTTATTGATGAACTTCATTGATTGAACATAGTGAGAGTATGCAGCTTCATGTTTCAAATGGGAGCCTGGCAACAATATAACCTTGCAACAGCAACCAAGGACAGCAGGGCTTGAAAAAGGGTCAGTAAGGAAGACATGGAATGAGGGAAAAGTGGTTTACTGTGGACAGGAAAAGGAGGCCAGGTAAAGAGCACACAAAAGGCATCAAGCACAGAATAGTTAACACTCACATGTAACACTCTGTGGATAAAACAGAAGGTGCCAGAAGGTCAAAGCTCATGCAGCTGAGATACTGGGTTTGAGCTTTACCAGGGTCTTTAAGTCAAAACACTGTGCACAGCAAGCGGTTGTTAAAAAACAGGAAAGCACACAGTGTGTTTCAAGGAGTGGTGTGAATATGAAAGCAAACAAACAGAAAACTTACGGTGCTTAAAACTCTGAGTTAAGAAAGAAAGACGAAAACAACAAAGGAGTTAGTTGCAAAAACTGGTTAATATTCAGCAGTTTACACGCATGCAGAGATGATCCAAAATCAAACAAAAGAAAGATATGCACAAATTCCCCCGTGTGGACTCATACATGGCAGTACTGCAAACGTGTTCATGCATTCTACACAGAAAAATAAAAACAACAAAGCCTTTTTTAAAATGTGCATCACAGAGGCCTTTAAAATTTTAAACATCAGTCCACTTTTTTCGTCTTCAAAGAGTTGTCTTGTTGTGTGAGTGTGTGTGTGTGTGTGTGTGTGTGTGTGTGTATGATACACCGCAAATGCAGTTCAAGCTCAGAGTGTGCCACGCAAACAGAAAACTTAGTAGAAAAAAATCCTCTGCCTTAAACTGCAGATCTACCAGCATTATCTGTAATCCTCCCATAGCTCTGGAGGCACACCACATGCTGATACACTAGGCCTCTATTATCACCAAAAAGTACAGACTTGCACTGTTCCCTTACAAATACAATGCCTTTTTTGCACATATAAAAAGCTCTGCATTCGTCTTAAGGCAAAAACCACAGCAAAAATGTGCTCAGGCAGGGTTCCCATTCATTTTCCAGAACTTTTTAGGACTTTTAAGTACATGATAACAGGTGAATATGAGAGAAATGAATCATGCCTATGCATCTATATGTTTCTTGTAATTGATGTGCAGTCTTTATGGATATAGACATGAACTCTTTTATTCTTAAAAGCCACTCACACATCATTGTATATTAGCTGATGTTGAACAATGTTGAGTAATCTTGACAAGTTTGTTTAAAGTACGTCCCCAGGGTCAATTTTGTTGTGTTTAACACAGGTCAGTATATCTACAACAGAGAGAAATATTTTCCTGGTGGATAATGATGTTTCCCAACGGTCTTAGTATTCTGACACTAAGCCCAAAGGACAAAAGATGTGGCTGTCCCTGAAAGGCTTCCAGTCAAGTCCAGCCATAAGGAGGAAGCAGCTGGACTACTATGGAGGGGACAGACCCCAACAGAGACAAACGCAACTATACCTGGGAGTAGTAAAGGTAAGCAATGGTCAACTTTTGCTGGCATTTACAAGCATGTT
The DNA here is from genome assembly GCA_036419115.1 of Scarus forsteni. Classification (NCBI taxonomy): domain Eukaryota; kingdom Metazoa; phylum Chordata; class Actinopteri; order Labriformes; family Labridae; genus Scarus; species Scarus forsteni. Next base: position 18,270,098 of record JAZDUH010000342.1, read on the forward strand.
GGATTAGACTTAAGACATTTGTAAGCATGTTATAATTTGTTAATCTGACAAACCAGATGGAATGAAAAAAAAAACATTTCTGCTGAATACCTCAAAATGAGATTCATCATCACAGTTGGTAATCTTACTTTAAAACAATCAGGAAATTCTGGTTGCTGTTGTTGTTTTCGTTTGTACTAACACTAATCCTGCACCTGTCTGCAGCGACATTTAGAGAACGTTTTTTGGGACTTGTTCTTAAAATATATTCTTGCCACACAGCTCAGCAAATCAATTTTGAAGACAACAGCTCACTATAATCAGGCTTGAGTAGTGGGATGAGGCTAAAGTTTGTCTCCAAACATTCTGAGAGCTTTTTACAGCTGTGAGGCAGCCATCAACCTCATAAAATAAAAAGTAAAAGCAACAACCTTATAGTTAAAATCATATAGTTCAGTTGACAAGTACTCTCAACTGATTTTGAATCTTTCACATGCCACAGAGCCTTTATGATGGACTTACCAGTTAAGTCTCTATATCTGGATGACCATATTTCAGAAAAGACTGAGCTGGAAAGGTGCTTATATCTTATTGTTTGAACCAGGCCTTATGTTGTATAAGCCTGTATTGTGCTCATGCAATGCAAGCTTTCCTTCTGGCATTTATATATTGAAAAAAAGACAACATTTTACTTAAATTCTTTAAGTTTTATGTTGCTAAAAATATGTAAAGTGGATATTTCTGACAGTCTGTTTGACAGTTTGATTCTTTGCAGTACATTTCCCTTGCTTATATATGGCTCAAACATAGTACAAGTAAAGCATCCAAAAAGGAACTATCACTTTTATCAAAGTTAAAATTTGTGTCTACCTTCTTTGTTATAATTTGATCTTTGAAAAATGCATCAAACTGTAGACTAAAACAATGATAAAATGGTGTTTTGAGTGCATTAAAATTTCAATAATGTTTAAGTTATTTGTGAAAACAATGTGACATTCCAGGACATTTAGCTTTTTCCCTCATTTTTTCCATGTGTTTACATGTGTAGACTATAAAATAAAAAATATTATTCCACTATTCCCAGGTTTCCCAGGATGCATGGGAACCCTTCCAGAGCATTGTAGTGAGGACGAATGTCTGAGAACAGATATGGCACTAAGCTGACATTGCATGAACTTCAATCAGTTGCCAGCAGGGAGCAGTCTTCCATCACTTTACTACTTCACTTAGTGTTGACAAAGTGAGCCTCTGCACAGTGAGGATGTAAAATTGTGTTCATGGTGCTGCTGTGCATGAACTCTGTTAGTGTTGCAGCAGTGTCGAGGTCAGTAATGGCATCATCTTCATCACACAAGGGACACTAGAGGTCCATAAGGCCAACGCACCGAGGGAGGCGGGGATCCTCTCCCTATCAGCGGCACATTCTCATAGCGAGGACTCCCTCCAAACAGCATGTTCTGATTCCTGTGGGGCAGAGAGGGAGAGAGGTGTGGTAAAAGATGAGAGTCATGCAGAATTTACAGTATATGGTGGCCCCAAGATGCCAAATATGACATTAAAAAAAATAACATACCAAAAAAACATATCAAAAACAACAAAAAGGCAATATGAAATGTGAAATACAGAAAACAAAATACAAAATATGACAAAAAATTAAAACTTGACGAACCGTAAAGAAACAAAGGAACACAAAACACAACAAAAATCAAAAGCATAAATAGAATAAGTAAAACAAAACTGAATAATCAGAAAAACAACCAATGAAAGAAAGTAAAAACTAAAAAAATCCAAAACAAATAGAAAAACACAGAGACAAATCAAAGTACAAATGTTATAAAATTCAACTCACAACACAACAACAAAACTTAGTGACAAAAGAACACAAAACACAAGGAAGACTAACCACAAATCAATCACATTAAACAACAAATTACAAACACAAAAAGATGACACAGCAACCATGATAGAAGAAAACAAATGAACAAACCACATAAATCACAACAGCTGTCAGAGAACAGATTAAAAAAATACTAATAAAAAATGTACAACAAATAAAAACAGTGTAACATTTAAAAACTCTATAACAGACACATGTTTAAGTATAAAAAAAGTCTCAACATAAATTAACACAATAACACATTTTTAAGAGAAAAACACAATAAATAAGACAATCTAATAAAAAAACACTTAGCAAATAAAACCACAACAACAAATATGAAAACACAACAATACTATCTAAGACAATCAAAATTACTTAATCATTGCTGATTGGACAAAAGCATAATTTTTCTTTACATTTTCTCCATGTGTTTGCCAATTTTAGTAAACATGGGTGTGTTCATCCAAAGTCAAGGTACCACAGGTATCCTTCATCCTTTGTTTTTTGTGTTGTTTTGATTTTCCATTGTGTCTTCTGTCTTATTCTGTTTTATAATTTTGTTGCCTAATATGTCAATGTACAACCTCACATGTTATTTTATGAGTCATGTTTTGTAATTTTCTTATTTGTTGTTGTGTTTTGCACTACAGGCCCTCCATAACACTGCTACAATCTACAGGTCTTACATGTACTCAGGAGCAGGCACGACATTGGAGGCAGACTGCGGAGGCGGATGGAGAGTGGCCTGGCTCCCGAGGCTGCTGGTGTAGCTGCAGAAACTGTGAATGTTGGACCTCCTGGGGTTGTAGGACATCCTCCGCGCTTGTGGGTTGAAAGGGTCCTCCTCGTCTATGTCGTCATACTCTTTGTCTCTGCATGAAAGTGGAACGTGGCACATACAGACAAAGGCAGAAACAGAGAGAGTGCATGCATTAACACTTTGCAGGAGTGCGGGAGTGCGGTAGAGGTAATGGGATAAGGGGGTTGCTTGGTGCTGACCTGCTGGCCATTAGTGTCCACACTTTGAAAATGGAGCACAGCATGGCGGGGAGCGCGCAGCCAGCGAGCAAAGAAAACAAAGACAGGTAAAGGAGCCCTTCTACCCCATCGTAACAAACACCCATGAGGGCATCCACGTAGTCCTAGAAGAAAGAAACCAGTATGTTTAGACATTATTTACAAGCAGGTAAATGGCTTACTTTCTCTGCTCAGTTATATCATAAGCTTAAATATACAGTCATCTTTCAAGGAAAAATATGAACAAAAGGAATATAGAAACCTTTAAGAAAACATGCTAATTAATTTGAAATCCGAAGTTACTTCAGCCTCGAGGTTTAAAGACTATTCAGACAGTTTAAGCACAGTCGTGGGTGGACAAGAAAGGTTAGGGTGGTTTTTGTGGTAGAGTAATTGGTAGGAATTGGGCAAGAGTCTCTGTAGGCATAATACAATGTATCAGAAAAAGTAGGTATTAATTATTAGTGTTGAGAAACACCTACAATTATGAAGAATTCCCTTTTAAAGCATTAAAGATGACGCTGTAGTGTATGCTATGGGCTGTGCAGGGGTGTCAGGTGAATTGGCTGAAACCACTCCCACTCAATGGGGAAAAAAAAAATCCTCTTCCTACTTTGAAAAACGCCACAACATGACAATAAAGAGCTCTTCTGTCTGCCTTACTCTACCTGTCAATTTTTCATATTGAATCATCACAGATGGATTAAAATTCATGTCATGACAGGCAGACTGTCTATGTGACAGAGCAGAGGGGTGCAAAGATTTCAGTGGGCCCTATTTGGCCCTCTCCACTACATGATTGACCCCCTGTTAGGATGACAGTGAGCCAGTCGAGAGGGCAGATGGCTAATCTTCATATTTGAAAACAAGCAAAGATCAAAATGCAAATAGCTGACAAATTTTATTGGAGTGTTGATGCTATAAGTTTTTAAATGAAAGGCACAACATGCTTTTTGATCTTGAAATGGTAGCAAATAGTGCAAAGATGAGCATAACTGGTGCTACTTGTTGCCATAACCCACTTGTTTTTAATCATTAGTTCAGAAAAATACTGAACTAATGGTTAGACCAACATATTGTTTTCGTGTTTTGCTTCATTTCCGAGTCCATGTAGACACCAATAGACACAATTCTTTTGAATTTATGTGCAGTAACAAGGACGAGACAGGAGGAGCTCACCCACTGCTAATTAGCTTAACTTAAACACTAGGAGTTATTAGGTAGTGTTAGCCTGCCTCTGCCTACAGTCATCGGATAAAGTCTTCAGCAACTCTGAATGTACATATGTGCTTTTGACTCATTTTTTTAGACTAAGATTAGCACTTTGTGTCATTTTCAAAAGCAATACATACAAAAACTAGAAAAGCACTCGGAGAGCGCAGACCTCCGCCAGCGCCAGTCCTCACCCATATTGTGATTTTCACCATAAATATTAGTCCTACCTTTATTTCATTGAAATATTTAGATTCCTTGACCACGAAAACATACCAATAGCAATTGGATTTATAATGATATCTATTTTAGTTCAGTAGTTGTTCACAAAAAACACATTTTTTATCATGGCGGCCAGACGCTGATCCGGATCAACACCAAAATTGAATCAGTTCTTCCTTTTCCCATGCTGAACATTCCCTGAAAATTTAATCAAAATCCATTCATAACTTTTGAGTTATTTTGTTCACAGACAGACGGACGGACAAACAAACTCTCCCGAAAACATAACCTCCTTGGCAGAGGTACTAAACTGCAGGGCACATGTGCAAACCACCACAGACGTGCTTGTAAGCTGGTTAAAAATACATGTACTTCTTTCTAAAATTAAATAAAGTGCTAATCTTAGTTTTGATAAAAGGTAACATGATGCAATAAAAAACACAAGCCACAACAAGCACACAGGACCATTTAGAGTTGCTGAAGAGTTTATCTGCTGACTGATGATTAGCTTAGCTTGGTGAGCTCTACCTGTCTCTTCCTTGCTACTGCACACACAGTCCAACTGATATTGAACACAGAGTTGAATGAAGTAGCCTGGATATCTCAAGTTTTTCAATGGGTGATGGAGACTGATCCTTCTTTTAAAGGCTTGGATATATTTGAATACATCATGCAGAGTACTTTTAAGTGTTTTTTTTTTCCCAAGCAATGTCTGATGTCATTAAAATGTGTCCATTAATCCTTTCAAAGGACCTCACTCACACCTGCTGTGATTCTGGTAGGGTTCAGTGGTTTTAAGGCGAGGACGAGATTCAGTCAGAAAGTCTATTTTGATCATTCTTCACTTCAAATAAGTGAGGTGGTTGATAAAACATCCTTTCCTTAGCCCGGTGGGTAAGAATGTTGATTTTTTTCTTTGCGACAAAGAAACCCTAACTATTCTGACACATACTTTGCACCGGGGCATGAGAAATACTCAATAACACAGTTGTTTTGTAGTAGGGGGTACCGACTTTGTTTTTCATCAAAAGTCACTTTGTTAGGTTTCTTCGACAAATCAGCTCACCGCTGTGGCTGAAAATTTGGTCAAATTTAACTAGTATGTAGTATATGCATTAACACCAGCATTTCTCTTTTGAGCTCTGAAATATCATCAGTATTAGCAGAGAAAATTTCATACCAGCACTAAGTGTGTTAATATGTTAAAAACATAAAGACAAATTAATGAAATTAATACAATAAAGAAACTCCTCAGCAAACTTATTCGAACTACTGCAAAATTTAGGAAAAGACATCACTGATAAGATGCATTGACAGTCAGAGGATGAACTTCAGACTTAATGGTTTTGACCTGTGACCAAAATGTCATCAGTTCTGCATTAAGTCGCACAATAATGACCCAAACAAATAGAATGCAGACAGACAGAACTCAAAAATAAGCTTTTGACTGTGGCTCTTGCTGACATCGAGGCATAAGAACTGTGATTAAAGTTGTATGATTTATATAAATGGGTATGTAATAGTCTCTTTGGGGGACATTAAAGTGATTTTTATTCATTTTTGCAGCTGCAAATGAACTCCAGACAAGATTTGCTCTGATAATCTTACTCAGTGAAAATACAAACCAGTACCCATAAATGACTGCAAATAACAAAAAGAAACTCAATCAATTTTTGGCATTATTATTAACTGTTATGCTTGGAGCAAGGATGATCTCTTATGGGGTTTTCTGCTACCATTTTCAATATGACATCCAGCCAGACTGTCTTGATCCATTACAAATCAATAAAAAGTAATAGAGGCTCAGGCAGACTGGTTTCAGTTTTGCTCATGTCCCTTTTTCAAACGCATTAGTAAGGGTATTCTACAATCAGCTCTGTCCACGAACCATTCAAAAAAGTTGACATAACAACTATAGATCAACCTTTGCATTTCACCTTGTGTTTTGCTTAGTAATAAAGAATTATGTTAAATTCCTGTTAGGTTTGCTGTTCTAAGCTCCTTGTTGACACTGATGGGGGAAGCTTTTCTAAGAATGCTCATGTTACTCTTTGATTCTCTGACATGTTCCGGTTGTGCTTCTATGCCTCTGTGCCAGAGACAGCCATGGTCATTGGCATAATTTTTTGGGCTGTCTGTCTGTCTGTCTGTCTACATAGTCCATCCCCATTCTCTCTGATGGAGAGTGGACTTCCACAGTTCTCCAAAGCTTTTATGTCTTCAAACAGAATAACTTGGTTTTAATGGTAGTAAATGGATCATTAAAATATATCTCATCATATTTATTTATTAATTTGCTTTAGATATGCTTGGTTTTAAGAGAGTGCGTATTGCTGGTTAAGGACAGGGCCCAATCTTATATCATTTCATGGACAGAGCTGCCAAATCAAATTCTGGTATTACAACATTATTATCCTACAGTTTGAGCTGGCTGACTAAACAAACGAATGCGCACTCTGCAATAACTAGCAGCGTAGAACAAGAAAATCCCACGTTCTGCTGTGAGCAACGGAGCCGTGGACAGACACAAGAGGGGTCAGCAGAATGTGGGATTTCTTGTGTTCTTGTTTCTTGTTCTAAGCTCCTAGTTATTGCAGAGTACGCGTTCCTTTGGTTTGGTCAGCCGCTCTCAGGGCACCCGTAAGTGTATCATAGAAATGCCAAGTAGTACTGTTTAGGCTATAAACATGTGCTAAAATGATGTCGCTTTCGAGTAAATGGTGGACGCATTCTACCAGGACACTTGGATTACAGCGCATGAGCAGTATGGAGGAATATTGCCGAATTTTTTTGTGGACTTTTAAGGACACTGTTCGTTCGGGCTCTTATCTAAGTCATGATATCAGTGTCAGTGGACAGCGAGTACACCCCCAGATCTCCGGCTGCATCCTAGATGTTCCAAAACTACTCCACAGTGTTGCTCAGCATGAGGGTGAGTAGAAAATGAGGCCAAATCGTTGTTTGGGTGTAGTGTTCCTTTAATGATTATTCACATAATTTTATTGTGACAGAGATTAAAGTGACATGTTTAACAGAAGATTAAATCTGACTGCATAACTTCAGTACATTTCAATTCTCTTCTGTACTTTTTGTTCAACTGTTGTGCTTGGAAAGGCTCCAGCGGAAATTTGAAGTATAGATAAAGAGCATAATGCAGATAGTTACAGAGACTTTATGAACACAAACACAATCTTTTTAAAAGTTTTGATTCTCATGTTACGATGATGACACACAGATTAGAAATGCATTCTTTGGTGGTATGCTAAAGCTGAGTGACAATCTTCCAGATCAGTCCTCAGAGATCACGCACTCACATTTAAACTCTGCTGTCTTGTATTATTGACATTTTTACATGCAGCACTTGTTTAAATTTCTTTCTTATTTCTACCTGGCTTCCGTTTTAGAAGTATTTTATAATGATAAGTTAATTACTCGCTATTACTGTCAAGATTACAGCCTGATGTAACTACATGCCTTGAGAAGTAACATATGTTTCTTTAATTCAGATATTTATTTGCAGATTATTGTGAAGAATTTGTCAATTTTATGTCATCATTAAAGGATAAGTTTGGTTTCCACAGCTTTCACATTATTTATAGAATGAAGTAGAACAATATACTCACCCAGAAGGCTTTCCTGATCCAAACAGTGCTTTGGGAGATATTTAAATCCAAAATCGAGCGGCGGACATCCGTATAATGGTAGCACACGGGGCATGTATAGTGTTGCTTCTAAAACTACATTAATCGTCCAAAAACTCATTAATTTCACCAATATTTCATCATGGTTCGCTCACGCTACTCCTCCAAGACAGTCCGGGGTCGCTCCACCCATGTTTTTGTTACTGTGCTGACCTCTGAATTGAACACTTTCTTTACGGCTGCCGCGCATGTGCAGTACGGCTCATTGTTTTCGGAGCGTCCGCCGGCTACTCAACAACTTTCTTCTTCCAGTTTTGTGCAAAATGGACCAATATCTATCGGATGAAGATGTTGTGGACGAGAACTTTGAATATGATGGGTGTCCTTACAGTTTCGAGCCAGAGTTTACAGATGAGGAGCTCATCAAAAGGAGGAAGCCGTACTGTGCATGCGCGGCAGCACAGTCACGAAAACATGGGTGGAGTGACCCCGGACTGTAATGGAGGAGTAGCCCGAGCGGACCATGATGAAATATTGGTGAAACTAATGAGTTTTTGGATGATTAATGTAGTTTTAGAAGCGGCGCTATACATGCCCTGTGTGCTACCATTATAGGGATGTTCGCTGCTCAATTTTGGATCTAAATATCTCCTGAAGCACTGTTTGGATCAGGAAAGCCTTCTGGGTGAGTATATTGTTCTACTTCATTCTATAAACAATGTGAAAGCTTTAGAAACTGAAATTATCCTTTAAGCTTTTTTCAGCATTTTGACATTTTGCAATTACTTGCCCTCTTCATACAACAGATTCACCATACGATCTGTTAAGCACGTCATCAACAACATACGTCTCAATCAGTCTATTTAGTCCAACCTAACAGATTGTGGTACTTTTAATCATGCTTTGTCTAATGGAATGATTAGATGGGGATCCTCCTTGGTCTGCCAAGCCAATGTAAGCTGCACCTGGTCATTCGGTGTTTGCAATGCAGAAGTCTCTGACAACAAGTTTAGCAGAAGCGTGCTGCTTGTGTAGGTGCCTCATGAGATTTGAATTACTCTTCTTGGCAGTGGACAACGGTTTCTGTCCTGGGTGTAGGCTACAGCTCATAGAGATGTATACTATAGTATACCTCAAGGGAGACTTCTTTGGTATTGACTGAATGACCAACAGTCGTAAGGGTATAACTTCAATGTCAGTTCAGATTTAAAAAAAAAAACATGTTATGAAGTTTTTGGCCACTTCACATAAACTAATAAGTATCAAGTGCTGTCACAATTTTGTTTTAAAACAGTGCTAATTAATTGTAAAGTATGAAAAGATCACAGTCTTACAGTGTCACATATTTAAGCATGTTGAACCAGCATAAGTCTGGCTGTTTTACTTTCTTTGAATTCTGAGTTTTTAAATGTGCAAAGTTACAAAGAATTATTACTTGGGATTAATGGAGTCCTCTGTCCATCCATCAATTCATCTATTGGTCCATCCATCCATCACTTTATCTGTCCTTATTTATTGATTTATTTATTATTTCTATCTGTCTGTCTGCCTGTCTGTCTGCCTGCCTGTCTGTCTGTCTGCCTGTCTGTCTGTCTGTCTATCTATCTATCTATCTATCTATCTATCTATCTATCTATCTATCTATCTATCTATCTGTCTATCTATCTATCTATCTATCTATCTATCTATCTATCTATCTATCTATCTATCTATCTATCTATCTATCTATCTATCTATCTATCTATCTATCTATCTATCTATCTATCCATTTGTATGATAAACAGTTTTGAATGTTTATGATTAGTGATTGGCGCATCACTCAATATTAGCATATCACAACTGCACTTTACCAGGCTGTGACACAACAAACCCCTAACTTGCCTTTTTGATAAAAAATGCTCTTCATAATCTGTATTACATAGCATAAAGCAATAGTCCAAGTTCCATGCATTAATTTAACACATTTAAGAAGATTTGAAGGGTCTGATGTGCTTCCATTTTCAAGCACTTCTCTGTGTAAGTACAGTGAAGAAGAGAAAAACAGTAGCCTCACATATCAGTAAAACACTTTATAGAATGCAGAGTTTGTCTGAAAAGGTTCCTCAGTTTGAAATAGGGTCTGGTATCAAGGTGGATGAACCTGAGAGTAGAGTCACAGCATGTCTGGAAAGAGGTCAAATGGGGCTGCACCGTAAGGCTCCTGATTGACATTCTCTGTTTCATGGTGAAAAAAAACTCCAACAGAATCTGAAACCCTTTTCTGAACTGCTCTACCAGTTCCTTTGTTTATTTCATGCTTCTTTGACCTCGTGTTCTCTCATGTCTGCCTCTGTGACACTGTGACCCCATTAACACCTCGCATTAACAACAGATCAGAGTAATCAGATACAAAGTGGTAATCCTGAATGAATGGAAATGAATTAGTGGCACATGTTTAGAGGCTAGAGGTGCCTAGCCTGGTCATATTCGGCCTGGTCACAAAAGTCCATTCCCTGAAGAACCAGTAAATAAACTTAACCTGGCCCTCTGAAAACCGGATCCTTTTTTTCCATCCCAGGTTGTAATAACCTATTTACACCACAATAACACACTGACTATGCAGGTTGCCATGTAAAGTTTTCATAAATAGTTACATTTATAGAAGGGATAGGAGGGTAAATGTTTAAATTTGAAGAACATTGAAAGTAATCCTTGAATTGTATTTAATACAGGACCCAAATCCCTGTCAAATGCTCTGTTTTAACTGCTGCACACCTGCCTACAACTAGTATTCACTGTATCTCTGCCTTGTTTACCAAATACCCTGAAACCCAGGTGTTTGTAGAGGAAATTAAATGAAGGGTGTTTAACAAAGTAATAGCCCTGTTAGCATCTAGCAGGAACAATATATTTAGGCAGTAAGCTACATTTAAAAACTAGGGAATTGGATGTATTTGTGTTTCTGTAGGCTACTTTGACAAATTAGCACTTGACCTAAGCATGTAGTAATCACATTCAATACAGTAATACGGACATTTAACTGAAAAGAGGACTGAAAGACAGTATTTTTTAAAGTGTTGCAGGAATCAAAATTAAAATCAGTGACTATTTGCAAAAAGTTTAGTGGTTTGAATATTTAAATAGCATATCTTTTTAGTGCATTAAATTGGATAATGGACAAAAAGGATTTGCAAAGCACTGTACTGGTTTCATTTACATCTGCCCAATGTCCCACCTCCATTGGAAATGAGGTTTGAAATTTAAGATTTAAGAAAAATTTAAGAATATGTCTATGGTAAGAGCCATATTTAGAGACGTATTTCTTGCACTCACCAAAAGGTACTGAAATTCAGCCCCTGTCTGGTTCTGATGTTGGAACAGCACACCCTCCCTCAGCCTCGTTCACCTCACGCAATCTCTGCTTTCGTTCAAGACTGACACTCTCACATTAAGTATAGAGCAGTACGATCATCACATGAAGGCTCTATTGATATGAAAGTCTACATCTGATGTTGCAATGAGAGCCTCAAGAAAGACTCAATCAGCTCCAACATTTCTTATTCTCTTTGCCAATAAACTGACAATATGAAACCTGCAAAGCAAAGTGAAGGCTTGAAAGTAAAGGGTAATGCTGGGGTTGGTAGAAACAAAAGAGGCTCTAACATGTAGATGTTAGTCTAAGGGAAGCACATACAGATAAGTAAAATAAAAAACACAGTCAAAGGTGGTCTTCTATGTGACATTATCCTTGTAAAAATGAGCCCAGCAACTAACAACTGCTAAGCAATAGCAGCCCACACACTCTAAACAAATGTATTACTGATATGCAACCTTTATCAAATGTCTAAGTCAAAACAACTCAAACTGTCATTCAAATCTCACAGAACTTTATAAAAATCACAATAAGCTGTATCAAATCAAATTTGAATTTGCGACCATAATCCTGTTGCTCACTGTAGTCGCATTGCCTGTCCATAAATACCTCATTATGGTCACTGCCAACGTCCATGTTACTCAGTAAAAGTACCAATGGTGTCCTTTGCACTCACCTACCTACCAAAAACACTACAGTTGATGGCCCTGCAGCGGCATTGTATGTGAGTCCTCTGCAGTCCCGTCTCGGCCAAACTGCTGCAGTAATGCACTTAAGTTTCCCACATAGACATGGACTGTCACTCAGTGAACCAAAATGACTGTCACGGATACAGTCACACACCCACACAATGCTGATTGGCTGTTGTTGCACAGCCATGTGATATCACCTAAAGAGTTCAAACTTTTCAACTTTGTGACAAAGCAATGAGCTCCGTGGTTGCCTGAAATGCGTCTGTATTGCACAAGGTTATCCCCGCCCATTGCAGCTGTACACTGACTTTATATGGAGTGGTCGCGGAGGACACAAAGTGGCGTTCGGTGTGAATGTAACTTAATAGTAATGATGAGCGAGCCTTTTCTAATGTGAGGTTCTGTCAGTACCCCTTATAACCCCCCATTTTTATTTCCAGGGGGTTAATGGTGTAATAGTTATACAGCCTTCATCAAAATGTTGGCTCAGTGGTCTGCAACCCCTCCTCCCCTTTCCTACCAGGCACTGTTTGGGTAGCCAATTAATGTAGAGCTCATTATCATAGCTTCTTGTAGCCTCTCCGTTCCTTCAAAACTAACATTTCCAAAGAGGAGGGAAAAAGAGCTTCATTGGAACTTTTACAAAGACTTAATGTTTACCTTGTTTAACTTTTTAGCTAAAATCAAGTCCTTGCTTTGAAGACGTCCAAGACATGATGTAAAATACAGGAGACCTTTATCATATTAGACTTTTTAGTTCTAGTGAGTAATTTGTGCCACTTTTGGAAGCAATTTTTGTCTCACATATTTAAAAAAACACATAATATCACTCAAAATATTATTTTTGTTTGTTTTAGGAAATGACAGGTAACTCTTGTCTCATTGATCTTATCCTGATCTGATCCTGATGGACACTATCATCAATAAAATATGAAAAGAAGACATTGGGAATATCTGATTGGTCATAAGATGGACATGGAGTTGTCACTTTCTCTCCAAGTCAAAGTGGAGGTTTTAAAAAATCCCTGCTTTTTTTTTATTTAAAAAATTGGATTAAAAACAACTAAAAATTTATCACCATGGATCCACAAATAAAATTTCTGATAATTAGACTGTACTTAAAAGTTGGATTAAAACAAGGTTGAATAAGATATATTTGACCTTAAAGTGTCACTAGATCTCTAAAAGAGTGAGCTTTCAAACACAGCTGTCCCAATAAAGATGCATTGAAAGTACTAAAAATATAAGTTAACAAATCAAATGTTATAGAGAGGAGTGGTGGTGATCCTATGGAGTTGGGGACGTTTAATGAAGATAACAGAAGTGGAGCAGATTACAAACCATGCACTGTTGAACTGTCAAGAGAAGGACTGAGGAACATCTTATGGACAAAAACTTTTAATCTAATATGATCAGTTCTACTGCTTTATCATACGTACACTCAGATATTTGTGAGTACCAAAATGTTCTTGGTTTGTAAAAAGTGGATTAGTACCTCCCTCATTTGTGATATAATTACATTTTAAGCTGGATATCTGCAGTGTTCTTGATACAGTGCTTGTAGACTGTTGTTACATTGCCAAATGTTAGAAGCCCCATTAAAAGGTCTCCCAGTCTGGCTTTGACCTCACCTTGTGCAGCCCTCGGCAGTCAAGCAGGGCTGTTAGCTGGTGCACACTGAATTCTGTGGTGTTCAGCACCCGCTGGATCCCCAAAAGGTCTCTCTGTTTAACAAGGGATAAAAAAACGAGAGAGTGTTATATACACTTTCTCACAGTGTGGTGTAACTGTGTCAGCCGGCCACTTACCTCAGCCGTGGGAAAGAAAGGCACGGAGAACTGCAGCAAACCTTGGATCTGGATTTGCATGGTGGTCAGGGAACGCTGGCAGATTGTTATGGACTGTTTAAAGAATGAAAAAATAATAATCACCAACAATCAACATAAGCAAGCTCAGGGATGCAGCACAAACAAAGAGAGGATCACATTAAGGAGAGCATTGTTTGGGTGCAGCGTGTCAACAAGTCATTTGGTGTTAAGGAAAGCTTTTTAATGCGCTTAGCTGAGGACACATTTCTTTCCAGACAGATAGGCGCAGATTATCCTTTTGCCACTAACCGTCTCACCCACCACTCCCTCCCTCTCCATTTCTTCCCTCCACCCAATCTCAAACACAAACAAAAGAGTGATATTTATATCAACTAGGCCATCAGGGGAAAATATTATCCGTACCTACTTAACAGGCATCATTATAATCCCTAAATGGATGCTGCGGCGATAACAAAGCATGTGGGTTTAAATAATGATTCCTCACAGATTTATTGTCCACAAATTCCCTCAATGCATGCCACACACACAAAGATTAAACTCCTGACAGTGTGAAAATATCTAACGGAATAGAAGGATCACACTAGCGCAGATTAAATGTAAGCATTGAAGCATGTTCAGAGAAAAGGTGAAGCATTATTCACCAATTAAATCTTCTTCAAACACACTCCAACACATGGCACTGTGCTCACTGATAGATGATGTTATCATAGGGGTTAATGTGTTACCCAGTCACTGGACTGTTATTTCATCTGCTGCACCAGTTTAGGAAGCGTGTGGGGATGACCTCAGTGGTGAAGCACCAACGCACTGCATGAGCCAAATCTAAGCAAGTTCATTTCTCTAATTTCATGTCAAAAACATCCAAATGCTATTCATTTAAAGCCTAATGATGAGGGAAAATCTCCTCATTAGACAAGAAAGTAAGGTCTTAATTGATCAAACTAGACAAACGAATTACAACTCTACCAATGGGGCAGGGTTGTTTGATTTGTTAAATGTCAGAAAGAAGTTATGTACTCGTTAAGGTATTTAATACACATCAATTTTAAAAGCATAGTTACTTTTAGTGTAAGTCCCTGCCATATTTACAGGATTACAGGAAAAAGGTTTCTCTTTACTCCTTGGTGTAACACTAATGTACATGAAAAAGTTGCAATATGTAAAACATGTAAAAAAAAAAAAGGTATTAATGTATTCAACACATGTACAAGGTAAAAACAATAAAGAAAAAGAAAGCAAAAGGCAGAATTATATTTTAAAATGGACCGCCAATGTGCAATGGTTGAGTTAAATATAAAAATTTGTTATTGAAATTAGTAAAAAAACAGAAATTCAAACAGATTTACAAGGTGCTAAAGAATTCTCTGTTCCTTTGTTAAGCTGGCAGGTGTGCTGTAGACCTGGTCATTGTGATGATTAGCTAATTTTATCAAAAATTAAATAAATCTACTTTTTGTGATATAAATATTTCAGTGTGCAAAGGCATTCAGGCCTCACCAAGGTTGTTAGAATAACACTTTTTAATTTGCTGCAGTTGATTAAAATTAAAGTTAATCCCACTGCAGCAAAACTTAAAAGTCTTTTTGTAATCAAAGTCAGTTTTCTTAACAACAAGAACTGCAGTTTTACTCCCTCCAGCTGTTTACAATGCAAGGATTTAAAGAGCCATATTATGCTTAACTGAGATTTATTTGCCCCAGTCTGTTGAAGTCTTGACTACGTGATAAAAGTATTTCTATGAACAGTGCATCAGGAGATCTCCCTCCCTCTCCGTGATGGAAAGAAATACATGAACCTGAGCTCAGGTTAAATATGGGCTATTTAGATATCTCAGCAGCTGTATTTTTAAATTTATATCTAATTCAAAACAAAAATATCCAACTCCACTTTTAGTGAACATTTACTGGTCAGAAACCTTACAGAAAACTTGCAAAATATTGAAAAGCTCGGTTTCTAAAGCTTTCACATTGTTTATAGAATGAAGTAGAACAATATACTCACCCAGAAGGCTTTCCTGATCCAAACAGTGCTTCAGGAGATATTTAGATCCAAAATCAAGCGGCGGACATCCGTATAATGGTAGCACACTGGGCATGTATAGCGCCGCTCCTAAAACTGCATTAATCGTCCAAAAACTCATTAGTTTCACCAATATTTCATCATGGTCCGCTCGGGCTACTCCTCCAAGACAGTTCGGGGTCGCTCCACCCATGTTTTCGTGGCCGTGCTGACCTCTGAACTGGAAACTTTCTTCACGGCTGCCGCGCATGCGCAGTACGGCTTCCTCCTTTTGATGAGCTCCTCATCTGTAAACTCTGGTCAAAACTGTAAGGACACCCATCATATTAAAAGTTCTCGTCCACAACATCTTCATCCGATAGATATTCGTCCATTTGCAAAAACTGGTAGAAGGAAATTGTTGAGTAGCCCCTGAAACAATGAGCCGCTCTGCGCAGGCGCGACAGCTGTAAAGAAAATTTTCAGTTCAGAGGTCAGCACAGTCACAAAAACATGGGTAGAGTGACCCCGGACTGTCGTGGAGGAGTAGCGTGAGTGGACCATGATGAGATATTGGTGAAACTAATGAGTTTTTGGATGATTAATGCAGTTTTAGGAGCAGCGCTATTCATGCCCAGTGTGCTACCATTATACGGATGTCTGCTCGATTTTGGATCTAAATATCTCCCGAAGCACTGTTTAGATCAGGAAAGCCTTCTGGGTGAGTATATTGTTCTACTTCATTCTATAAACAATGTGAAGGCTGTAGAAACCGAACTTCTCCTTTAAGGGTCATCCAGGCACTAAGAACATTCTATTTAGTCTCTTAAGTAAACTGGATTTCTAGAAAATCACCTGTTTTTCTCAAATATGAAATAACCTTATGTGGGATCTCCTAACTATAATCAATCAATCTGTCTCTCTCTCTATCTATCTCTATCTAACTATCTATCCAAAAAGTATTCAAAACAATTCAACCTTCGCACCATTACAAACTTTGTACTCCCACCTCCAAATGTAAATCTGGTGTTCGGAAAAAATATCAAAAAGTAGAGAGGTTTTGCGCTCGTTGCACAGCTTTTCTTGTCAAGGTCTGCCTATTTTATAATCAGACATCAGTGAAAGTCAGCTCTGGTTTAAATTCTAGGGTTGTGATCCTGACACTTCTCGAGTTGTCGCTGCATTTGTGAGCCAGCTGTGTCACCTCTTCAGAGAGCTGTGAATAAGGACCTACTGCTGCCCCAACAACTAACCTCTCTGGGAAACGCAAGGTGTTTAAACTACATTTTGAAAAGAAAAAGTAGCAAGCTGATGTATTTTAACATAGAAACAAATCATTCCACAGGGCCTTTGTGCAGTTGCTGTTATTATGCATGCTATGGGAATAAATAAATAAGAAAGTCTTGCCAGTCAAAGCACCCTGAGGCGAAGATTATGCACAGGGTAAAGAGAGCCACATATAAAAGGGGGAATTCTTTGATCAGAGTTTATCACATTAAGTAATTAAATTAATGTAGGGGGCTCATTTTTTAGAACAGCGGATTAAGGCCTGATAATGATCTTTCAGTTTGGCATCTACAAGGGAAAAACTTATCTTAAAATAGAATTGCACTTCTGTCTATGAGGTTTGGTTAAGAACTACATGTTTTAGCAGAGAATGGGAGCTTTACCTGTTGGAAAGGGTTTGGTAGATTGGGACTGCAGAATAAGTAGTAGTGTGCAACATCTGGAGAAGGAAAGAAACAAAGCAGAAATTAACAATGTTCCACAAACACATAGTGAAGAAGGGACAGTGCTCATCATAAAGCCAAACATATCCACAAACGTAAGAATAAATGTCACATATCTCTTGTACTGGAAATGAAATACCTGCACTGATAAAATCGTTGGTTTGGTTCACAATAAATTTATCCGGAGCAACACAGAAATCACTGGTACCCTGTAAACCAACAAAAACATGATGTTAGCCTCCTATATGAAAAACAAAAAAAGCCGTGCAGCCTTGATTCATTGCCAGAAAACAGATCCAATTTCTTGTGCTGCGGGTGAGTGAATCTGATTTTGCAATGGGCAGTTATTGACAATCTCTCAACAACACAAACTGTTTGTCTTACAGGCTTGTTATCACCGTGTGAGCGAGTGAGTGAGCCTGCAAATAAAAGCATTCCCAAAAATGCCCTTAGACATGTGCACCACACAGCAGGCAGCCCCCCCCCCCCACACACACAGGCATCAACCCACACACTATACAGAGATACAGACACACAATGTTTAAAAAAGCATCCTCAGACCTCCAGGCTCTATTGACCATGCAGAGCGTGTCATGCTCGGCTGGCCATGGATGAAATCTTCTAAATATTCCCTCACGCTTTAGTTCATCCATACAGATCTGATAATGTGCATGCATAAACAATTAAGGGGTCAATGTCACACAGCTTCTGTGCACCCGTTCTTCCTCGAAACAGAAAAGTTGCAATACATAAAAAAGGAGAAGCAACAGAATTGAACGGGGTAACTTCTCTCACACATGTATAATTAATGGCAGCGGTTCAAATTGATCAAGTTCAAAGAGCGTTAGAAATGTGTGTCTGACATCAAAGAATCAGACGACTTCTACCAAACATTAACTTTGTATTCATCTTTACGTGTTAGACCCTCTTTTAAGGCTCTTTAAAGCAAGGGTCTAGGAACTAAGGATACAACATGGATCCTTGTTGGCTGATTTACTTTCATAAAATTCAAGTCATCGCCTCTTCAAAAGTAAGAAATGCAAAACAGAGCATAAACAAAATGTCCTGCTGCTGTGGACCTACAAAGTTTGAATTACTGCAGTTGCAAATTTTTGATCTTTCACTATCATTACAGGTCCTTATATCAACTTCAGAGTAATCTATAAAACAAAATGCCCAATAATTCCTGCAAATATCACACATATGTATTACTGTAACTGTTGATACTAACATGGCTGTCCTGCTGCTGTGGACCCACATAGTTTTAATTATTACAACTGCAATTTTTAGACTTTCGACCCAATTTCACTGTCATTTCAGTTCCCAATATCAACCTCTAAGTGATCAATAAATCAAAATGCCCAAAAATTTCTTCATCCAAAGGCAGGAAGGCCTGATCAGCTGACTTTGGAGCAGGAAGAGGTGGGAGATCCAAGCAGGACCAGAGCAGCTTGTGACAGGTTGTACATAGATTAGCATAGATGCTAACAGCTTCAGTAGTAGCAACACTTAGAGTTTTCAATAGAAAGGATATTGTTGCCCCATTTCTCACATTTTTGCCAACAGTTCCTTTGACGAAGTGGCTAACATTCTATCCTCTACGCTGCCTCAGTTGTGCCCGCCTACTGCTTTAGCTGATTTGCCCACAACAAATGTGACTGACAGAACAATCATTCAATCACCTACTGGATTTGTGATGATTTTCAAACACCTTTTATGGGCTCTTTCACCAATGGACTAGTGAAACACTGACAGTCCATCTGGTGTTACAGGTTATTCAAATAGACAGATTGTGCACAAACGGGGAAAAATTAAAAATGCCAGTCTTTCTCAAAGTCACTAGACTGGTTGGAAAGTCTTGATTCCTAATATCCGTTAGTATTATCCTAAGTATAAAAAAAGTGGAAATTCACACATTTAAGTGACTGAAAATCAAAAATTCCTGCCTATTGCTTTTTAATTACATGACAATTGCCTGTGATGAGAAGGACAATTTATCCAGATGATAAAGACAAATGGACTCTTATGCATCATGTCCTTCTTTGTATTTTTGTATTTCTAGCACTGGCATTATTCAAAACATATAAAAATTGAAAATTCACATATTTGAGTGGCTGAAAACTGTAATTTTCTGTCTTTTTCTTGCATGACAAAGACAAGTGGAACAGTTGATAAGGTAATTGATTGTTCAGCTTGTGTTTCTAAGACAACTGCAAAGAAAGACGTGATACATAATAATCCATCCTTATCTAATTCCTTGGCAATCTAGAGTTAGACACGTTTGCTTTCCTCCTCTATCGGAAATGAAACATATCTCTAAAGATTTCAGCACCCACATGACATTTGTTTTCAGGGTAAAACAGTTGGTGTAAAGCACTGTTCCAATGTTACCCTTCATCTCCCTCTCATTATACTAACGGGGACTTTTTGTTTATGCTGCTTCTCATCAAATATGTATAAATTTGTGGGAATTTTCTAGGACGCCATCATCTTCTACCTTCCTTTCAAGTTGTGGCATGTTTTTGCAACATCTATTTTTTTGCCTTTTTTTTTTTTTTTTACACACATCACATTTTCAAGTGCTCCAAGATAATCCACTTGTGTGTGGAGGACATGCCTGCCTATTAATAACTGGGAAGGTGTAGCCAAGTGGAAATTCACCTCAGCCATCTTGGTGGCATAACAGTGATAGCTAGATACCTACGCGGAAAAGCTTCTCAACTTTTCCAAATAAGCTGGTCTGAGAGGTTAAAGGTTTAAGTGCTGGGTTGGGTGATATGGTAATGAGCCTTAGTCTAAAATACTCACAATCTGGCGACAAAACACACACACAGGGTGATAACGATGCCTAAATTTCAAACAAACTCCACCCCTCTTTGTCTTAAAACACTTCCAGATTTACAACCCGGTGGGATAATCCACAGAGGGGATAATCCACAGGGGGGAAAGTGATCATGCAGCACAGAAAGTGGAAGAATCCTGGGATGCAAAGGGTTACAGTACTTTCTGTACCCCAGACAGTGTCCCTAATATGAACTCCATCAAAACACACTAAGCCCAGATGTGCTGAACAAATGGTGCACCAGCAGACAGAGGGAGCAATCTGTCAAAAACAAGGACGACATAAGAAAAGGAAACAAAGCCGAACAAAACAAAGGAATAAGAGATTTTTTTAAGAAGAAGGCAGTGCTAGTAATTAATGTTGGAAACAGCTTTGTTTACAGCACAGGGGCTAAAGGTTGATTAAGCTAAAGGGCTGGGGACTTGTAATCAGCTTTACTGCATGGCTGATCATAGGAGAACACCCGCTGTAAACCAACATATACACACGGTCTTTGTCCAGGATGGATGTCCAGGAACATATCCTTAATTACAGTTAGAGGGTTAGTTTGGTCATTTTAAGTGGGGTTGGATAAGGTACTTGTTAAAAGTGTGTTAACAGAGCTTAACAGTGTGGTGCTGGTGGTGAATATCACAATCATTTTCTCATTGGTGGATTTATTTGTTACAACCATCAAAAATGACCAGGTCCTTTGTCTTTGACTGCAGGTGGATCTTGTTGCATTTCACCCCAGAATAAACCATAATAAGGATAAGGTGGCATACCCAAGGGGAACTGAAGATTGACTGACCTCCCAAACAGGAATTATGTTTTACTTTTTTTTCAATATTGTACAGTTAAAGAGTTTGATTGTTCTACATGGGCACACTTTCTTTGCATGCAGACCGTCTGGCTGCATTTCATCCATGCTTAATTTTGCTCTGACCAATGACACCATTATCCACTGGGTCTGTTTCTGAAGCCCAGTGAGTAGTACCACAACAGTGACTCTTTACAAATACTCAACTATAAAAGTAACACCAATTGAAAAGCAAGGTAATTCATCAATAAGTTAAACTAACTATCCACACCCAAATACTGGATATGACCATTGCAGCCCCTGCATTACTCTTTTGGTTGGTCTCCTTACAGAGAGCCTGTGTTTCATATGTTTTGCTTTCACTTCAAAATTCTTCTTCTTTTGTCCACTGTGCCTGATTACCTCTGAGACCCCCTGCCGTCTAATCACTACTCTGTGCACATGTCTTCCTCTTTTGGGCTGATGTGCTTGGCAGTGACTGACTCATATCTCAAGTAAACCAACGCAGAAAGGTGCCTCTGGCTGGCACTGAAGATGGATTACAGTTCTGGATGTGGAAGCTGATTGATTGACTACAGTAGGGGTGTTTTGCACATGGGTAAAGAATTCTGCGCAGGAGGTCTAAGTAGAAATAGTGAGTGAGTATGATTATTTTTAGTATGACTGGGCTATTAAAAATGTCAGACTTCATCAGAGAAAGAGCATAAATTTCTGACAATTCTGAGTAATAAATTAGAAGTATAACCTTATTATTAAATGTTCCCAAAGGTATCAATGGGTTAATATCCCTTTGAACCTTAAGAAGCTAAAAGGAATTCAGAACTTAACCAAAAAACTAGAGTGAAAAGATTTGAAGAACAGAATTTTCTTAAAAGAAGAAAAGATTTTTTTTTCTCACCACAGCTGTCGAAGCGCCTACTCCAAAGGAAGCCCAGCTCAGGATCAGAGAGAGCGCTACAAAAACCATAATCCTGGAGGGAAGCAACGAATAAAAGGGGGTTAGTGAAAGGAGGGACAAAGGCAAAACTATCCCTCACTGGATTCACTTGCTAAGTTTTACTATAAATGCATTATCTTCTGAAATAGGTTTGAATTGAGAACAAAAAGAGCACAGTGCAGATCTCAGAAGGCCACAGCTTAAGATTACTCCTTCAGATTTTAAATTATGGCAAAATCAGAATGATTATTACACCTTAACTCCTCAATGTGTTTTTATGGTCTTCAATTGGTGCCATTTTCTGTCATTAAGAGTACACAGGTTGTCAATCAGAATGCCTTGTCGCTTTCGTCTTGTCAGTCAAAAGAAACCATGAATTGGTTTGTTGCCGTCTTTTTCCTCCTGTCCTAAAGTGGCGAAGCGTTCCGAGGGCTCTTAACATCATGGAGGTGATTTATCAAAGAAAACATAAAGCAAGAATCTTAGTGACCACCATCAGAAGCAAGGGAAAGTGCTCTGAATTAAAAATGGCCCCCTTGATGGATGTAAAAAGGCAGAAACTGTTCTCAACTCCCTGCTCCAACCGTCTTGAAAGCACCAATAAAGTAGCCTGAGAGCACTTAATAATTAGTTAAGGGAGCAGCAGGCTCATCCTGCCCGGGCGATCAATAGGCATTAGAGAGACCCATCAGAGGAGGAAGTGCAGAGCGATCCAGAGCATCATCTGCTTACACTGACACGTAGGCTGCACTAAATTGGGCAAATGGGATGAAAAGTCTGGACTGTGGATTTCCTTGTAAGACATCAGTGTTGGTTTAAATTACTAGTTGCAAATGACTAGAATCAAATGTTCCTCTTTGTTAATCTTTCTATACTGTTTAGAGCACTCTAATCCCACCTTTTTTTACCCATTTGGTCTGAATTAAAGATCAGTGCAATCATACAAACACCCCTGTAGGGAAAAAAAGACTATTTGAAATGACGATATAGAAAATAATTTTCTATATGTATTTTGTGAAAATAACGCACAACAGATGGAACGAAACAAGGCAGGCTTTTAATTGCTAGAACTACAAATGTCTATTTTTTTTTATACATATTTAGTACTACAGATAGGGAAGCAGAAAGTCAGACACTAGCAAAAAAAGAGAAAGGGGAATGAAATGCAAAAAGGAGACATTGAGTGTCCTGCCATGCTAAACTATTTATTGTGTAGATGTGTCATGAGAAGGGGCTAATTGCAAACAGACATGTTGCTCTATAATCGTTGACATCAGGGTAACTTCAGGTCTACCAGGTGTCCATCTCTGCCACCATGCAACACATTTTTGAAGCACTTTCTGAGCATGGGTGAGATTCAACTTTTCAGCATAAGATGCAAAGTCACATTACCCGTTTATGTCACTTTCAGCTAAACCAGGGTTTAAATGAGATGAAAACATGAAAATCGACAGCTGAGGATGGTGATTGACACCCTCAGTGAGCACCTGTAATATTTTGGCTATACTGTGAATGAAGGAAAAGAGTGCTTCACAAAAAACTGTGAAAACAATCTACGTTATGTGCTGTGTGTTTCTGAGTGCATTTTTTCTGCTCAAGCTCATTTCAAGTTTATTTTACTTAGCTGCATGTGCATGGATGCAGATCCTTTCGTCAAGCACTCCTTGCATTTTATTCCCCTGTTTTCTGTGAGTCTGCACATTTGAGTGTTGTGTCTTTGTGGGGCCGGTCTCTAACTCATAATTAAATAACTATCTGCAAAACATTTCACTCCGATATAGCCAGAGTCACATGGCAACTATTACTATATGTGCCAAAACAACAAGAGATAGTCATATTAATCCTGTCTACTTGTTTAAATGTTTTTTTCCCAATTGTAAAGTGAGCCATTATGGTAGGAAGTCCATCATTAACTACCATATTTTTTTACCTTGTTTGTAACAAGTAGTCAATATAGCAACTATCTACCTAGCATGCAATGCTCATTTTAAAACAGTTTTCATGGTGATGTAAGGCTTTATTTGAATCCAAATAAATGAAACATGGAGAATAAATCAACCTCTGGGTGACATCCCTATTTACTGAAAGTAACTAATAAAAAGCTATGAAATGTGTTCATTGAATACAAAAGACTGAAGACAACTGGCTATTGTTACTGTCAAAGTAATATGACATCACAATCTATAGCACCAACTTCGTGATTACCTTTGACACTACCAACACCTGACTACATTGCCTCACTACTAAACCCTCTCGACCAAACTTCTCAAAAGTTACATCACAGCCTCAGTTAAAGGCCCATTTTCAAATCGATGTAGATATTGGCTGACAGTGACAAAACTGAGAAATCATCAAATTTCAGGACATTCCTTGGACCTTTTATTAAAAAAACACATATCTTAAGTAGAGAGAAACACTGTTCTGCTCAAGTATGATGTCACCTATTGACTTAATGGAGGTGGACTTTAAAAGTTTGCCAACTTAGATGTAATGCATGGGTAGCCTATCAACTTGGGGGAACATTCCTCAACTAGAGCTTGGCACTGCTGTTCAAACACTTTGCAACCTCACTCAATCAACGCAATGTCATGTGGATCTATGGGCCATTTCATCCAACTTTGTAGCTCCAACTAATCTCAGTATTCTGACACTAAGCCTCGAGGAAGAAAGACATGGCTGTCCTCAAAAAGGCGCCTCAAGCCATACAACAGGGGTCCAGTCCTGAGGAGGAAACAGCTGGAGCCAACAGAGATGACCTGTGACTAAGGGTTGCGAGGGTAAGCGAAGTTCAACTCTTGACTGCATTTACAAGCACATTAGATCGAATCTTGGATAGTTTCAGCATGCGTAAAAGTTGGCTCGCCTAGCTGATGTTAACTCGGTACTGTGTAGCCTTACTTATCTAAATGCGGTTTGACATTTCCTTCTGCGTCAGCAAAAATTGGCAAGAAGATCAGAGTCTGAAGATGAATCAATTGATACTCAATTGAGATAGTGTATCCGTTGACATTTTCTTGTGTAAACATATATGTTAAACAAAGCACTGTTGTACTTGAATAAAATATAGATCACTGCAGAAAATAATTTTGGAGGTTTTAATCTTTCATTAAACATATAAACTGGTAGTGTATGCTTAATTCAACGAGTGCCTTT
This sequence comes from Scarus forsteni, assembly GCA_036419115.1. NCBI lineage: Eukaryota > Metazoa > Chordata > Actinopteri > Labriformes > Labridae > Scarus > Scarus forsteni. Next base: position 18,295,380 of record JAZDUH010000342.1, read on the forward strand.
AAGAAAAAGGGAAATGTGCACTGCGTCTGCCAGTTTAAAGATGTAGAATGCTGTGGTTGGTGCTACTAATGTAGTGACCTGCAGTATATGATGCCAGAGAGTCTGACCAATGTCCTGTCTGTCTGTGATGCAAGAAGAAGTCAATGAGAACAGAGATGGAAAAAATAGCCGAAGAAATCAGATGCAAATTCCTGCACACACACTCAGGGCACCTACATGATTAGCAGCCATCGTGACTGCCTGGCCATCCCCAAGCACATGGCCAGACAGATGACCAGATCCATGATCAGCAGCAGCAGGAAGGCCAGCCATCTACGAGGAGACAGAAAAAGAAGAGCCAAGCATCAGTTTCACAATTCTGATCGAGTACTTTGGTTTGCAGAGAGCATGCTTCATGCACACATCCCAGCCTCGGGCTAAATATGTTTGCCACCGACTCTGTGTGGTCCATGTGCGCTGTATTTCAGCATTCTTGTCTCCTAGTTAGAGCCCATCTGTTTCAGGTAATTTCCAGCCTGTTGGCTTAATAATTCAACACCACAAATCCATAGGCATTAATTTTTCAAGCTCTGAAAATGTCCTTCACAGGAATGGCCTACAGTCAGTCTGGACTTTAGAGCCTGTGTATATGTGTCTGTGTGAGACTTTGAGTGTGTTTTCTGGGTAACCAAACACATGGGAATACTTATGACTCATTCTTAACTTTGAAAGCTCCACGAGAATTGTAAATCTTCAGCACTGACCATTGATTTTCAGGTTGCCACACAAGCAGCTGGAATGTGAAGATGCTGTATGATGACACTGACTTTCAGTGTCAGAGCTGTAGTAAATCTTTATCAGTGTACACAACGGTTACTGGAAAGTGTAATACACTCATGCCACGTGTAGAAGTCCCAAGGCGCTTTTACAGACATAAAGGCTGGACTATCCTCTGCCAGAAGAAAGTCACCAAGGCCCGTTATTATTTCCAGCAAACAAATAAAAACACTAATCCTCAGAATGACTGTGCTTTTGATCAAAATTCATGACCTCTGAATTAGCTCTTCCAACAGAATGGGCATGTTGTATCATGGGCCTGTTACCTTTAATATTCTTGCATTATTATCACCGTAATGACTGCAATCAGAGCGGTTGTGATGGGCCTACCTGAATGTTAAGTGGCATACATCTCTGAACCAGAGTTGTAACGTTTTGTTTACTAAAAAATAAAAAGGTGAAGAATATCAATACACAGACTTGGGTAATATGTAGCAGAAAGAGGCTGCGTGGAGAACAATGTGCATACAAGTTGTGAGACAGAATTTAATTTGTGGACAAACACTTTTATAAGTTAAAAAAAAAATCTTAAATTACCAGTGTATGGCAATAGATCTATTTTCATCACTTTATCATTAAACCTAAAACAGGAGGTCAAAATAAGAAGAAATGGCAACAAAAATAGTATAATATGAGTTTTGGACTGGATTATTTTTATCAGTGGAGCTTAGTATGAGACAAGCACATATTATATTTTGTTTTAACCTTGAGTGATTTTGCTTGCATATCAAGGGTCCAAGGTCCACTGATGAGCTGTCACTGTGAGATGGCATCCCACCCATTCAAGTCCTTGTGCATGTTGTGTCAAAGCCCACCTCCTCCAAGAGTGCTGGGCCAGGGAACTGAACTGCACTTAAGAATGGCTCGTATAAATGCCCCCTCGGTGTAATTTGTCTTTAGGAGTTATTGAGTTAGCGATAATGTTTCAATCTCCTTATCAATTTTTGCATGAAGAAGTTAAAGAGACTGTGGGGAGTTTCTAAGTAATAACAAAAAAGTCTCACTTTTAGATATATGCCTGATTGAAATACACAATGTAAGATGAGTTTTATAGCATCAAAATAGATTGTCTATAAATGCTATTCCTTAGCCTTCTGGTCGGGCCGGATAGAGCCAGACTGGCCTGGATACTCAACTTCGGGAACAAGACAATTAAAACTAGAGCAACTTTATATTATTTTATTATTTATATTACACGTCTTAGAGCACCGGGCCGTAAGTAGCGATATATAGCCAGCTACAACTACGATAATAAGTTTTCCAAAAATTGCTTGTTGTTACACATCAAAAACTACCGCTGCGTAACTAGAAAGAGATACATTACCTCGTTGCTTTGCATCCTGTAAGTCGTCGAAAAAAGAAGTTGTAAAGCAATGCAGAGTTCTGAGGAAGGTCCGAACTGCATTTACCACAACAAACACACGCTTTGGCTTCGGTAACGTCTTTGGTGCGTTCCAGTTGTAGTCAGAAGTAGGAATTTCTGGGTTCCGAGTAGGAAACTGCAACTGGAACGTCCCCCGAAGTCTGAATTTCCTACTGGGAACTCAGTGAAACCTCACCATCCCAAGTTGACAATGGAAGATGGATGCCCCCAGTGTGAACAGTTATTTAACTCCTGTAATAATCAATTTATTTGCACTTCTGACTGGGGTGTGTCGCTCTAGATCAGTTGTATACATAGTATTGTTAGATTTCTATTTACAAAAATGCTGCCATAGTGATAATCACATTCTACATACAACAACGCAGGGCGTGCCAACAGCTAACAATAGCCTGGTAGATTGGCATGTTTTTTTCTGACTTCAACTGGAACGCCGATAAGTCAGAGATGATGTCACTCCCATTTCCGAGGTTACTGGAAAGCAGCATTACGACAGTCCGCCGACTCATGGGTAGCAGAGTCTTTATTTCGCCGGTAATAGATTCTCCTCATAGCCCCTTTAAATATGAAGACCAAAAATGTCCCAACCCCTGAAATCCCTGCACAATAGCGAGCTAGCCAGTGAGGGAGCCAACCACCATTCTGATGTGGGCTGTCGTTACTGTTAAGCTTACAACAAACAGGATTTAATGAGGATAGCTGTAAAGCAAGAGATGAACTTGAGACTTTGACCTGTAAACTTGTTTTTTTTTTCCTGTAAGCACAATGAACATCAGTGGAAAGACTGAAAAAACCCTTCTCTTGAAACATTACTTAATACATAACCAATGAACTTAAGGCTTAATGATTTTAACCTCTTATGTAAAACTTGTTGTAAAAGCTTGTTCAAAGTCACTAAAGATTTCTCAAGGATATAATGTTCTGTAGCAAGTAATGCACATGAGTCATACTTTGAAAGTATGGCCTGTGCCCAAAGGAAGCATTTTTTCTGTCCTCAGCCCCGGCGTCAGAGTGCTCCGTGCCGGTGCTTAACGTTGCTGGTTGGCAAGAGTTGACTTCTGCATCTCTCAATTACAACCGTAAGGCTATTTCAGTTGCTACATATGCTCCCTATATTCTTTAATTCACTGAAATATCACTCAGAAACAAACACATTTGACCTTCAAATGTCAATCAGGCCACATTTGTATCTGAGTGAAAACTTGAATTAGAGTGAAAATCCCTCAACATGTTTGAGGGATTTTTCCGAACTGAAACCTGATGATCATACTCCAAATTGGGAGGAGAGCTATATCAAATAAACTAGAAAAATTATTATGCCGAATAATAAAAATGTATTTTCTTGATTTTAATGTGTATATTGGTCTCTCATAATCAGACACTGTTTATCAGACTTTTCTTCCCTCAGCTCATAATTGCTTTTTAAACCAAAACAACATGTGAAGAGGCCTCTGGGTACCTCAGAAGACTTTGTACATAAACTGCAGGCTGGCTTGTAGTTTGCTCGCAGAGGAGTGCATACGGATGAATAAAAACAGTAAAAGAGACTGCTCTCTACTTTATCTGAATAAACAGAAACACAGTTTTCTACCGAGCACAGGGGCTGGCAATGAATTCAGAAATAGAAAAGGGAGAAGGAAGAGAGGGTATGATATTGGAAAACAGCATGGTATCATTTTTCCACTGCTGTTGGAGTAACACTGAGGTTGGCCATAACATTTGCTGCTCATCAATAAGTCCTGCCACCGGCCGGTCATAGCCCAATGGCTGCATGAAATCCAATCAACACCCAGGAGATTAGAGTCCAAACGCACTGAAGTCACTGCAACTCTGGTTCAAAGAGAGGCTCAGGTGTCAGGGTAGGAAAAATACATCATGTGGGGATATGTTTGCATGAAACTAATGAAAGGGATATGGCGATGAGTCACAGACAGTGATACAACAATTATTTATGTTCTGTAATGCCTGGATGCAAAAATAAATGGCATGGCACAATCAATATTTAAGGCTCCTGTGAGGGGCTCTCAGTTTGTGTTGAGGTGGCGCCCCATGTGGACAAATAATAATCTCTCAATTTCATGATTTTGTCATGTACATGAAGAAAGGGAAAAGGGAAAAGAATTTTGTTTTAAATATTAATGACTGAATTCTCAAATTAGATTTAGCTAAGCTATATCAATATATGCTCAACTGCCACCTCATTAGGTACACCTGGCTAATACCAGATTGGACCCCTTTTTGCTTTATATCTTCATGGCTTTGATTCAACAGGATGATGGAAAAATCCTCCTCGATTGGATATATATTGTCATGACAACTTCCCATTCCACTGCATCTTATGCTGCTTTCACACTGCACGCTTACTTGTACTACCTCGGCGATCACTCTCCATGCAAAGTCAATGTACAGCCGCAATGGGGCGGGGCGAACCCTCACAATGCGACAGCCGCTTTTCACACTACCACATAGCTTGCTGCGCAATGTCAAAGTGAAAAAAGTTGATTATTCAGACGATGTCGTGTGTGGCTGTGCAGCAACAGCCAATCATCAGTGTGTGAGTGTTTGAAGGTGCCTGTGACAGACAGTTTTTCATCCGGACTACAGAGGAACAATTTATGTCTGTGTGGGAAACATTAGTCGGTTGAGGACATTAGTTCCGTCTAGACGGACCGCCGGAAACTCACAGATAATGCTGCTGCAGGGCATCAGCTGCAGTGTTTTGTGGTTGATAAGTGAATGAAAAGGATACAGCTGGAGTAATGTCAGCTTATACATCCTATCATATGGTATATGATATGATCGCGGTGAAACTCGAGCGGACGTGACGTCACCAGGCGACGGCCGACGACAACGGTGACCAAAATGAGGTATTTATGGACGCACAATGCGACTTTGGTAGCTGGGTCGCTTGCGCTGTGAACGCAGCATCACAGGTGCTCTATTGGCTTAAGATTTTGTGATTGTGGAGGCCACTGGAGTTTGACCTTTTTGTTTTGTTCAAGAAATCAGTTTGAGACAATTTGACATTTTTTATGTTTTAGTATATTATCCTGCTTGAAGTAACCACGAGGAGATGCATGCACTGTAGTCATAAAGCAGTGGACAGGGTCAGCATTTTCCCAACTCCGTTACATTACTGCCACCACCTTGAGCCACTGATACAGATGCAGCCACTTCCGTTTTTATCTTCCAGCCAAATGCCTGCCAAGCTCCAGTCAATTACCAGCCAACTTCCATCCACTGGGAGTCTCCCACCTTTCTGGGAGTGTGCCTAACTTCCACCAGAGGCATTCCCATTCATGCAATTGCAAGGTGTCCTCTGGTGTCCGCTGCCCTCACAAGAACACAGCTCGTGGGCTTCAACATTTGCCCATATGGTGCGTTTGATTTTTTTCCGGAAGTTGGAATGGCCAAGTTGCCAATGCAAAGGACCACAGTGACAAAACTTTCACTGCAAAAGCCATATTACCATAAAATGTTAGTATTCTCCTCCTTGTGCCAGGATTTATTAAGACCTTTCACCCTAAACAGTTTATTTCTCAGCTGAATTGTACAAGCAATAAAACAAAGTAATCATGTTTGTAAAGCTAATAAGGGCTCTGCTTTTGGATTAAAAATATTCAAACATTACACTGTCCTGATCTCCCGGGAATCAGAGGTTTGCTTTTCTTTATTAAGTTTGCCTAATGACGATGTGACTTCAGTGACTTTAATTTCCTTTGTTATGTCTGCTATTAGTCACAATGCTGATTTTTATTTAGACAACACAAGACAGTGATTGCAATTTTAAAAGTAGCAAAAGAAGTTTCAGTTTAATAAAGTGTACTCTTTAATCAGTCATCAGCTTAGCATTCTAATTGGCATCTATGATGTCTTCTTCGTTGTAATTTTTAATCACTGCTATTCATACTTTATGCATTTGTTCCTGTCATTTTTCATCATTGCTGTTGGCTCTTCTGTTGATTTAGAAAGGCCTAGAATGTAATTTTTAAAAAAGGACTTTCAGTGTCAGGATGCAAAAAGTGGAGCAGATGATTTATAATTCAGGACCTCAAGTCTGTCTGGTTGCCATGTAAACCTATAGAATTTTTAGTAGGCTTTCCACCTGCAATGGGACAAAGCAGAAACTTCCTCATATTCTGTAACTCAGGCCTGGAGGGGATGCTGGCCATATTGAAATACCAGATCATCATTATAGATTTTGTGAGATTAGGGCATTTGGGTGCAAGAGGAAAGCAAGAGGAGAACTTTTGCCACAAAATCAAATCTATCCATCTATTACCCATATCCATTATCCCTTCTGGGGACTGAAACCTATCCCAGCTCATATTGGTCAAAGGATGGGGTATACCCTGAACCAGTCAACAGCCAATCGCAGGGCCACTTAAAAGACAGATAACCATTTACACTCTCAGTCACACCTCAAGGCAATTTGGAGTCACCAGTTGACCTGATGATTATGTGGTTGGTCTGTGTGAGTGCATGGTCTCCCTGCACATGCACTGGAAGAACATGCAAACTCCACACAGAAAGGCTCTGACTGACCGGAGGAATGAACCAGCAGCCTTCTTGATCAAATTCAGGTTATATTCATCCTTATTTGAAGATTATCCCTCTCCAGGCATCTCTGATGGGATGGACATGATGTATATCCCATGGATATGTATAACAGTCCCTTGGATGGTTCTTGACTTAGCAATGCTATACTAGTGCACCCCCACACACACACACACTTTATTTTATTTATTTATTTATTTAAATAAATTAATAAATAAATAAAATAAATGAAAAATAAATAAATAAATAAATAAATAAATAAATACATACATAAAACAAAACAACAAAAACAGATATAACATGTGCATCTTTCACATGGATTACATTTCCAGCTCAAATTTTGACTACAAGCAGAAAGATGAGGTTCTAGAAATAGTGATAAAACACTCACTAAAGATCAGGGGTAGACCTCACAAGAGTCTACCCCTTTCAGAGCACTTTGAACATGCATAGAGATGGAGTCATTTAAATATCTAGGTCATACCTGTCAAATTTTGGATTTGAAATAAGGGAAATTTTCCAACGCTTGCTGTGAGCTGTCCCACCACCCCAACGTGACTGTGCCCCATCCCGCTCCTCTTTAGGGTAGTAAATTCGCTGTCCCATATTTCGAGATATTTACATATATATCCTTGAGAAATTTAGATATTCTCTCCTCTGTTGTCCCGGGTTTGTTCCCGCTGTCGGCACTAACCTCGCGACAACTGCCACCCAGGCTACTGCAGGTGGCCTTTATCGCGAGGCTAGTGACAGTGTTCAGTTAGGAGCAGAGGCAGAGGAATGTTTTGTTTTTTTAATACGGGAGAATTATGGGAAAATAGTAATACGGGAGGACGGCGGGAAAGAGGCGTGAATTACGGTAGTTTCCTGGCCAAAACGGGAGACTTGACAGCTATGATCTAGGTACAGTGAGAGGTCTTATAGTGACTGAAGTTTATATCGTACAGATATTCATTGAAATTAGGCATGAAAAGCTGCAATTGTAACCTGATGCTAAACATCAGGTTACACGGTTTGCATGAAACATTTTACTATGTAAATGTTGCTTATGGATCCTGGCTGCAATGAGATCCCCAACAGGGATATACTTACATATTCAGACTGATTAAGACTGATGCTCTCTCAATAAGAACAATGGTTGAAGTCTGTTAGATTGTGAGGGAAGTGCCATCTCATAAGGACACCTTGTTACTGCATGATGAGGGTATGTTATGGTGGAATTTAGGCACACCCAAAGAGTGGCAGGGGGAATACCAGTGGCTGGAAGTTGGCTGGCATTTGGTTGGAAGGGAAATTGAAGCAGGTACATCTGTTGTGAGTGCAATGACAAGTTCTCGAGTGATTGAGGATTATATCAAGCAGATATTTATTGATATTGGGCATTAAAGTGAGATAAGCAGGAATATGGTCACAGGTACACAACAAAAATCTGGCAGCAAAGCAAACTTTAGGTCACATGACTTGCGTCACCCATCTTACTATGTAAATACTGCCCATGCAATCATCACAAACTCTATAGTCTGACAATATAGCCTTTATGGTAACATCTCTAAAACTTAGCTGCTGCTGTCGCTGCAGAACCTAATTTTGCATATAACAAGAAGGGACAGCAACAGATTGTGTTAACCATGTTTCTGCAACTAGAGCGAGGTACATAATTACTGCTCACAAGGCCCCCTCTTCATTTCAGTGTACAGTAAAACTGGAATGCAGGTTATGCAAGAGAAGGTCTGCATAATGAGCACACATTGAAAGAAAATGAGATTGATGTCTGACAGAATTAGAAGTGCAGTGTGACAATTGCAAATATGGCTGAACATATGTTTTACTGAATTACACTAAACTCAGGCGGAGGAATTAATAGCACCTCTCTGTTTAATGCGTTTTAGAGTGACAGTTTTACACTTTGAGATTTGCTTCGACTAAATCTGCATCCCGCTGAGACAGACAAGAATTATGAGCTGAATTCAATGCAATGACATCTACCTTACAGAGCCTTTATGCTTATATATACATCCCCACAAGGCCTGATAAACTTTGTCTGTAATGTAGACCTATCAAAATGACTCTGTGGCAGAAGGTACCAGCCTATACCACACTAAATCTGTCTTCTTTTAATGTCTCCCTCTAATTCAGTCAAATTTACCCTTGCAGTACAGTAATGAACCAGTGGCAAATGTGAGACATCACACCATAACAGCTCTATGAAGTTTTATGTGCCCCAAAATAAAACAAGCTAGAAGAGCTATCAAATTAAAGTCACAGTTTGTAGCAGCGGCAGCAGCAGCAGCCTTTGGTGCCTCATAAATTAGTCCTCATCTCCTGCATTAATGCCGGATATTTTATTCATTTGGACTACTTTGTTGTTGATTGGGTTTGTTGTTGAATCTTTGGCTTTATTGAATTTCAGTTTTTCACCTTTCAGTGCTTTTTATGCCAACCCTATGCCTTTGCTATATTCTAAAGGCTCTGTGGGACTGTCTTTTAAACACTGTTCAAATGTTCACTTGGATTCAGGAATGAACTGATGAGAATTGAGAGGCTGAAGGTAGGACTGTCACAAAATAATGGTGTGGATGATACCTGTCACTCGCTTGATTCAAACATCATACAAACATCAAGGTCATGGGGTGTCATGTTCATCCTTCAAATATGAATGCAATATTGCTGAAAAGTGCTTTGAGATGTTTTTTTTTTACACTATGCCCACTCTGATGCTGTGAAGAGAGGTGCCTGCTGTGAACTAGGGATGGGTATTGATAAGCTTTTATTGACACCAATGCCACTGACAATTCTGCTCATTGATCTGATTCTTAAACAGTTTCACTATAGATTCCTGTAGATTCTTGCTGTCAGAGGTAACAATGTCAAACTCATGTCACTCCTGATATTTCATGTTGTGCTACATGTGAGTGCTTCTGCAAGTTGCTGGTGATTTGACCCACCTCATGTTGTGCAAATAGCATCTTTCTGTCAAAAATTGTCCACAGTTTTGACTTCTGCCCTGCCATGACTGCATCTTTATAATTTCTGCTGGCTGCTTCTGATAAAAGCAGGAAGCTCCAGAATTTACAGAGCATACAGATTTAAGTGACAAGAACTGACAAGGGAACTGTTTGGCAAAAAGACTAATGACATTGATTGAAGATGGAGAGAGTCATGATTGGCTATATGGATTCATGTTGGGTGTTGGATGTATATATTATATATATATGTATATGTGTATCTTTATATGTACATATGTATCTATGCATATATGTGTATCCATAAAATGAAGAGCTTTATGCTCCATTGTAAAGTGTCTTGAGATAACACTTGTTATGAACTGGCGCAAAGATTGATTGACTGATTGATTTAATTACTGTTTTTATGTTCTCTTGATGCCATTGGAAATGAGAGCATGCTCTCAATGGAATTTCGAGATTAAATAAAGAAATGAGTGAGTGAATGAATGAATGAATGAATGAACATTGATTTCCCAAGGCGAAAGGGATTTCTGTACCATATCCAAACTTAGGACCAAGTTCTTGGCCCCATGAAAGGATAAATCATTTGGCCCTTTACCCAAACAAGTATCTTTATAGCAAAGTGTATTCATGATATTTAATTTCTAATGGGCCACTTACAATATTACAGTCAAGTAATTCTGTTTAGAGACGCAAATAAGCTCCAGACAGTGTAAAAAACACTCTTCAACTGAAATTATAAAAGAAATGGTGAATTAAACAATGTGCCCTACAGAAGTCTTTGTCATTTGGACAGTTTTAAACATTTTAAATGCTTTTTATTAATATATTATCAGTCTTCATGAATCTCTGCTCTTTTAACCCTGCTTTTTTAAGTCTGCCTTGTCTGTTTTTTTAAGAACCCAAAGTTTAAACATGCATTTGGTACAGTAGTGTTAAATGAATTAAATATCCTCTTAACAATGTCCAAAAGGGTCTTTTTTATTATAAAGAGGGGATAACCCATGCAAAAATTTTACTGTTCTTGCAATTAGAAACAAGAAAAGTGTTTGTGTTTTTGTGTATTGATGCTGTCAGGCACAAACTTCCAATCTCCAAAATTGCTACCTTTCGGGAAATGAAAAAAAAAAACAATTATACTGAATGAATAAATATATTATTGTCCTGAGTAATTTTTTTGCACACCGACTTTTCTAAAAGGTTGCAAAACACGCTCACCAGTTAGGTGACCAATAGCACAGTTAAATGAAGAAAAAATCATAAAACATGAAGATAGGAGATTCGTGCCTGACAGTGACAATGTGGAGAAAATACATCCCATAGCAACAATTAACAAAATGATATTTTTAAAAACGGACTGATAATATGACATGTATTAGGGACTTCTGTCAGTTAGGAGCCCTTAGAATATTTTAAAGACTTTTCCTTTCTACTCCCCGACACCACCCCATGAAGACCAGTTCCTTGCCCTTGCTTCATTGAGGAGCCATAGGCTTTCTTCAGGAGTAGAAGGGTTTGGCATATGTTTAAAGGGTGCTACCTACACATTTAGCTGTCTTGCTCATGCTATGAGTACACGACCCTTACACCCCTGTAAAGGTGGCTAATTAGGCTGTGCAACAAATATAATACAATACCAATTACGATATTTAAGGGGAAAATGATTTGACCAAAATAATGTTACCAAACTTTTTAGGAGGAGTATAGATGTCTCTATAGGCATTATGTTTAAGAGATTTCTACGAATTACACACCCACAAAAAAGAGTTTAAAAAAATCAATCAAGACCCTCTCTTTGACCCATCACTGCAATTTCACTGCCCAGCTCTTGAATTTCTGATTGAGGCATGAAGCCATCAGGCAGGCAGCAGTTGTAGTGGACATTTCTCTTTTTCAAAGAACACACATCTCTTAGAGAGCCACATCAAAAAAAAAAAATAATTGCAATCATTGTGAGTCATGGTCTGTGATAAGGAGATCATTTATGGACTAATAACCACTCTGCAGTGCATTACAGTCAGTGAGAGCAATAAGCATTCAAGCTCAAACTGCACAGTGGGCAACACGCTCAATTTCAGCTTTCATTTATTTAGCAATCAGGAAAAATAGCTTTTCCGGTCTGTGTTCCGGAGGGGAGATCAATAAAATGCCATCTGCTGTGTGTGGCGTCTGGACCACTTATGGTCTCGTTCAGTGGAACGTGTTTACTCCAGCCACACACACAAAGACGCACACATAGACACAAACAAACATAAAATAAATAAATGTCAATCACCCAAGGGGGAGTAAGTAAGGCGCCACCTACCTGTAGTACTCAATAAAAGCTGTTTGGTCAGCAATGGCCGCCAAGTCAACATTTGCTTTGTTGATGTCCGGCAGGGCAGTCAGCTCTCGAATGACGTTATTGACCATAAGCTGCATGAAGCGTAGTGACTGAAGGTAGTCGGACCTTGCGGCAAAGATTTCATCGAGCCGCTCCAGATGTTGTTTGAGTCCAGTCTCCACATTACCCACTGATCCGGCAACCTAAAATATAGATTTAAGAATAAAAGAAAATAGCAGATAAAAGTGTAAGGAAGGAGGGTCAGTGTCTGAGAAAACAGGGTCACAGAATGGAACAGCAACATAAATAAATTCATAAAAAGCAGATATTCATAAACAGAAGATTGAAAAAATATATAGAGAGGTGAAAGAACCAAAGGAGCAGTCCCCAGAGAAAAGATTAACTTTCTTCTCAACCGTGTGTTTCATTCAGGTAAACAATGTTAGAGTGGAATACTGATAACAATGCTGAGGAGACCTGTTATCACAGGGGTCTTTGGTAGTGAGAACAGAGTGGGTGGAGGCGTGGTGGAGAAGAGTAAATACATTTTACTTCTCTGTTTGAACAAAAACAATGTGATGCAGTAAACGCCTGCACTTTGCTGCATCAATAAGGCTGGAAACAGGTCAATTTGAGCCTGATGCTGACATGAGAAACAGCAATGTTTCATTTAGATTCAAGGCTCAGCAGCCTGACCCACTTGCATGAATGCATTAGAAAACTCACTACAGGATGAATCCACCCTCAAAATGATTTTTATCTCCATTAAAATGATAATGGTCAACATTTAACAAGTCTGAAAGGCTTGTTAAATGTTGGTGATGGTTAGTTTAATCTAAAATAAAGCAAAGGCTGTACCGAAAAAGGCAGCTTCACACTGCTTATGCTGTTGCATGGCATTAACAACACATTAAGTATGCATTCATAGAAGGCAATATAATCAGTATAATCATTAAAATGTTGTTAATAAGATTTATCCTAAAACAGGATCACAGTGGTGATAAACCATTCCAGAGTAAATTATTGAGAGAATATCACAATATGTAATGGTATAACTCACCGTGTTCTCGAACCACTACTGATAATAACCTCTGTAGCAATCAAAACTTTGAGCTGACACGTACTCAGCGAAAATCAAAAACTATAATTGAGCTACAATAGAACTAGAGCATGGTGGTTTCGACTTAGAGGCTACGACAACATGTCCTATGTCTTGTTGTAACCTCTTACATTACAGTGGCCTATGCAGATGTATTTCCTGCAAGTCACAACAACAAAAGTTACAAAAGCCTATGAATACAAAACAAAGTGACAGAAGGGGTGTGCAACAAAAAAAAAAAAAAAACGGAACTAGCCATGGGTAAAGAAATAGTTTCTTGCACTGGACACAAAACAGGTCTTGACTGGTCCCTGGCAGGTCTTTGCAAGGGCCTGCCCACCCTGACACTTACAAACTGTAAAGTTTGGACCAAGATTGTGGGACTTTCCAGTGTCAGAATTGCTCACTGTTGATTTGGCAGTGACTAAATTGATCAAGGAAAAGGCTGAGGGTATGTGACCTTGTGAGGGAAGCACCACTTAATGGGGACACCCTGCTAATGCATAAATGAACATGATTTCAGTGGATATTCGGTACAACCCCAGAAAAGTGGCTGGACTTTCAATGGCTGGAAGTTGGCTGGAAGTTAGCTCAAGTTAGTGGGCAGCTGGCTGGGAGGGGAGAAGTTAATAGGTTAGATCTGTATAAACACTTGTAACATACATAAGTCAAAACAAGGTCTCAAAGTTGGAGATGTACTGTTTATGAGAAAAGAATAATTCATATGCACAAAGTAAATCTCTTAGGACTTGTTAAAGAATGACAAATTTTGTTCGTGGACCCTAAATTTGAAAAGGACACATGTACACACCACCCACACCAAAATGACTTTGCTATAACTTTCCATTCACTTTAATCTGAGTAGGAGGCCCCGCTAATTCTGCAAAGATGCTGCCTTATTCTGTCTTATCTGAGGCAGTTTGCAGCAGTCTGAATTTCTTTATCTCTCATTTTCTGCATTACATCTGTGACTTCTTAAACACCTTCAAGTAGTCTGAATAAGACTGTTCATTCCCACGCTGAAAGAGCTCACCACAGAGGAGATAGAAAAAATACATCTCAGTCTCCTTGACACTGTAACATTTCAAACTCACTTGATTAAATTCTACTGAGTGCATGCTTCTGATGGTCTGTGAGCAACATCCCAGAAAGAGGATCTGTGTGTGGAGATGATGGGGGCCCATCCTCCACTCCAGCTGTCCCATGGGGCCTTGATAATGTATGTGATTACCAGTAAACTGCTCTCACTCCCCACCTCTATGTTCATCATCTCTCACAGCTCCTGCCACAACACCCTGAATCTTATCTGCGAGCCTGTGCGCCTGGCTGTGAGAAATGGGATCCGTCAGCTAGCTGCTGTGGGTGATCCACATTTTCCCTAATCTGGACCGTCCCGTCTTCCTTTAAAATGGATTAGAGCTCACTTTTACTGAAAGCAGGTCACAAGGAGGCTTCTCCATATTGGATGCGCCTGTTAGATAAAACTGAGGCTCACAGCTGCAGAACTCCCGCTGCCAATTCACATACTCCTGAACAGTTCTGTTTAATACCTCCAGTGAATCAATTTATCCAAGATTGACTGTGAGGAATATGTGTGATCACAGCAGTTTGAATTTAAGAAAGGTAATAGTCTAAGGAACAGGACATTCCTGGAACTCTATGGTGCAGAAAGTAATCATTTCCCCTGAAAGATCTCAAGTTAGATTTTATTTTAAAAGGGTAGAGCACAAAGTTACAGCTGGGAGTAGAAGCAGACTTCAGGAGCAATGAGGGTGTTTTATCAGATTATTTCAAGCAGTTCTCTTCACACCCCTGGGAAGAGTTTTAAAATGGTTAAGAAACAGACTGAAATTAATATTGATGAACTAAAATGAGGAAAATGAGGAGTATTAGCATGAAGATTTATCAATTCTGGAGAAATATTTTTAATGCCTGAAGCCAATGCCAACGGGGAGTAAGAAAAGAGGATTACCTGCAGTCTGGAACAAAACTCATATTTACATTTTAATATAGTGATATTTATGATGACTAAAAGAGCAGAGATGTCCCATTTATCAAAAAAAAACTCAACATAAACTTTGAGCTTGTGGCACACCTGTTCAACTGCCCTTTAGAGTAAATAACTAATCCACAAGCCGCACTGCAACAACTCAATGCATTTAGGTATGTAGTAAAAGTCAAGACAACTTACTGAAGTTCAAACCAAGCACCAGAATGGGGAAGTAAGATGATTAAAGTGACATTGATATGGCTAGGGATGGAAATCGAAAGCCAATTTATGTTGAGAATTAATGACAAATGGCTTAAGGAATCAGTATCACTAGTGTTGTTGCTGGTGATACCTTAACAATTCCCTCCAGTTTGTAAAACAAGAACATCAGGCTCTCATCAGAGGCAGTCAGCAAAGATTATAACATATGTGATAAACAGTATGTCACCTTGGTGAACAGGGGGCAGAAGTGGTCAAAGTCGTGGCTTTATTTTAAACAAACAACATTAAGTGGACGATGTTGTGGATAACAATATCAGTAACTTGCAGAGATGTTCATCTATACAGCACAGCGTTGGACATCAGGTGTGACATGTGTTTGTCATTGTTGTCCCTGAATTCTTTTACTCGGAGAAAATCAATAATGTAACGGATAAAGAATCTGATCGATTAGCAGAATCGCTAATGGCATGGTTATCAATCAAATTAAATCAGTTCCTGTCCCTCAAAATGGTGTGATTGTTGATGCCAGATGGTTTAGTCTAGGCCTTCACACACTGCTGATGTACTGGGATTATCACACAACCATCTTGAGAATTGACAAAGGTTGGTCCAAACAAGTGAAAATAAGCAATGAGCTCTAGTTCTCTGGGGAAAATTGCCTTGCTCATTATCAGGGTCAGAGGAAAATGAGCAGGTTAGTATGCGGATAACCATTTCTAAAAGTACAACATGTCAAATCTTCACTGCAAAACATCAGATCAATGAAAGGGTATTTTTCCAGCTTAATGTAAAGAAAACTCAAAAGACTTATTCTAAGCTTCAATATCCTCACACGTCTGGTCTAACAACATATTTTAATAAATAAAAATCAAAAATAAGGCCTGAGTTGGTTGTTATAAGTATTACAGTATTACACATATCTTGACATGTCAAATGCATGTGGATTAGAATAAGTCTTTTAGAAAATTCTGAGTTGTAATTGGACAAACACTCACTAAGATCAGATTTTGTTGCTGTGTTGAAGCTGCTCTGTAACGTATGAACACGGAAATGAAGCTACAATTCACACAGGCTCACCAAAATTGAACTATAGCAGACATGATGATAACATGAAAGCATTGATCCATCCTGCCTTGTATCAGGGTTTCAGGGTGTTGTGGGGGATGTGATGGGAGATTGGCATCATGGATATGCAGTAGTAAATCTGCATCAACAGTGTGATTCCATCATTTCAAATTTGGACCAAAGTATGTGAAGAATATTTCAAGAATCTTGTTGAATCTATTTCACAAAGAATTAAGGTAGTTTTGACAACAAAAGGAGGTCCATCCTAGAAGCAAGGTGGACCAAATAAAGTGGTCAGTGAGTTTATTTCGACAAGATGTGAGCAAAATCTTACAGATAGTGATTGGGAAAGGCAGAACCTTTTAAGGAAAAGATCCTGAAGGTGAGCCAGTCTCATTCATTACCAGTCACATTTAGCAAACCCCTCTTATGCTAAAGTCAGACAACACAATTGTTTTCATCAATAATTTAAGTGACGTGTGTGTGTGAAGAAATAAATCAGTCCAAAACAGGTTTAGGATCTTTCTCATAACTTTAAGTGAGCTCCGACACCTAGTACAGTTCACTCGTCTCTCCTCTTCTTTCCCCCTCCTTCTCTGCCTCCCTGTCTACCCCAGTGTCTCCTGCATGAGCAGCGTCACCTAGGTCTAACACCTGGTACCAGAATATCAACATTACTGTAACTGTATGTGTAAACAACAATGCACCTAAGAAGAAACTATTATGTCTGCATAACAAATCATAACTAGAAAAGCACTCGGAGAGCGCAGACCTCCACCAGCGCCACAGTCCTTAGCCATATTGTGATTTTGACCATAAATATTAGTCCTACCTTTAGTTTATTGAAATATTTAGACTCTTTGACCATAAAAACATACCATTAGCAACTGGATTCATAATGATATCTATTTTAGTTCAGTAGTCATTCACAGAAATCACATTTTTCGCCATGGCGGCCAGAAGCTGATCTGGATCAACACCAAAATCAAATCAAATCGTCCTTTTCTCATGCCGAACATTTCCTGCAACTTTCATCAAAATCCATCCATTACTTTTTGAGTTGTTTTGTTCACAGACAGACGGACGGACAGATAGACAAACAAACTCTTCTGAAAACATAACCTCCTTGGCGGAGGTAATAAACACATCTTTACTGTTGATGTAATTATGTTTCCTACAAAACATTTGGTTATTCTTAGCATATCCCATTTTCAGTCTACAATAACAACGGTCTCTATGTAAGAAGAGGTGACCACAGAGCCATGAATTCCTGCAGTGACTTGCCCGACAAGTATGATGGACTACGCGTCTGAAACCAACTGCATGTGACAACTGATGTGATGATGGTGAAAGTAGGAGGCACAACATCAAAGACAGCGAACAAATATATTGTATTTACAGTTCTTTCCTTTCCTTGAATGATTTGTTCATTGCTGAAAAATGTCGAACCATATTTCTGCTGTTTCTCTCCAACATTTCTGTTTACCGTCTGTGCTTTTCTACAACACATCATAAGGGCAGGGATGCTAGTTGTCAGAGCTTTGCAGACTTTTTCTCTGTCTCAAAGTTCTAAAGATGCTCTCAAGTGTATACATCTGTGATTGTTGCACGTGCAGAGCTCTCGATGCCCCCCATTGGCCTATGTCTTTGACATGGAGGAACAGATAAGAAGCAGGACAAAAGCCAAACCTGCTAGACTCTCTGTTGGAGTTGTTTGATGACTCAGACTAGCCCGCTGATTTCGATCATTATGACACACTACACTAGATGGAACAACAGACTTTTGAGTCTAATGGGTCCTGAAACCCTACAACTGTGGGTCAGGGCATTATCTTGCATAAATCGTGTCGTCTGACCCTGGCATTATAGCGATTGCTCTTTTTGGATCTTTAGTGGCAGTGAATGGAACTTTGGAGACAGCAAATTACACATGAAGTTAGAGCTACAGCACTGAAGAGCTGACACTCAAAAACTAATGAAAGCATTTTTGTGGTTTCACTGATAAGTATTTGTTTACAGGCTTGTATAAGAGGAGAGGATGGGGTTGCAGCACTTAAGATTCAATAAATGTGTGGACCCTTTTAACTTCATAATTCAGCACTACAACAAACTGCAATGAGGATACTACACACTACAATTAAAAATGTAAAAGTGATGCCTCTGATTGGTAGAGCTTGCTCATAATAGTCACAGTTCCGGCAAATTTTGTCTGATTCCAATCCTCTAATCATTGTTATAGTGCATTTCTTCTGTTCATAAAAGGTAACCCTGTGCATCCATGTTAAAAGGAACATTAATGTCACATGAGTCACTGGGTGTCTTATCTCACTCTGAAAGTCATATTATTCACTTTCCGACTAAACTTAAATAGCTTCTAACTAAAGATCACGTTGAAATAGAATATGAAGTTCTGTCCTGAA
This sequence comes from Scarus forsteni, assembly GCA_036419115.1. Taxonomy (NCBI): domain Eukaryota; kingdom Metazoa; phylum Chordata; class Actinopteri; order Labriformes; family Labridae; genus Scarus; species Scarus forsteni. The sequence goes on from JAZDUH010000342.1 coordinate 18,314,219, forward strand.
ATGATGAAAAGGTGCAGATCCACACAAAGCAGACCATTTGAGATATATTTGGCCTGAGTACCAGTGTCACATCTTGTCCATTAAGCTGTCTTTAAAACACCATTGCAGACCATGCACTATCTATTTTTGTAGATGTATCTGCCAAAGCATATAGTCTATGCTAATTACCTGCTCTTTACCACAGTCATCTTTTTTTCTTTTCCCCAAATTAAAAATAGTGGTGTCAAATGAACCGAACACTCTCTGTGGAATGATATGATTACAGTCAGTCCTCAAGAGTCTGTGATTACAGCTGCCTCTGTAGCAACCATCTGCTTTTCTTGGTAAAAGTGTGATCTTCTTAACGGCGGTCATCTGGCAAGGTGAATCAGCCTGATGCTGTGCCAATCATAATCAAGGATTTAAGATTGTTGTGTTGTAACATTAAGTAAAGGCTATCAAACTAGGATGAATTTGTTGTAACATCAAGTAAAAGCTATCAAACTAGGATGAATTAATTCTTCATTTTGATTTTATTGTTCTTAGTTCTTTGTCCACTAACTAATATACATAGATAACCCAAGCATTGGATAAACCTTAATTAAGAGATCAAGTAATCATTATTTGTATAGCGCCAACTCATAACAAGTGTTATCTGAAGGTACTCTACAATAGAACATCCTGAAGTTAATCTCATTCAATAAATACACATATAAGCATATTTATATATGTATATTACAAGACATAGATAGCTATCAATAGATACTTACATCGATATATACATATATAAATATACACGTAAATACATATACATACATCCAGAGAAGCATCCATCCAGGCAGAGACAAAGGGACATAAAATATGAATTTATGATAGCAACAAATCTATGGAAGACAGATCACAAATCTGTCCTCATCAAGACTTAACTGGGTCTTGTGCCAGTAAAAGCACTTGAGGGAATTTGATTTGATCCTGTTGACTTGGCTAACAAAATAGCAAGTACTAAACCTATGCTATGTTTGCTGTGCAACTACACACTACACACTACAGCAGGTGAGGTGCACAGTCCAGCTCCAAGGCCATAAGCTATGTGAATTTTCCTTTATAACTAATGTGAAAGTATAACCTAAGCTGCCCCAAGTGAACGCAATGATGGACTGTTAGTGAGTGGGCTGTGTGCTTAGCACTGTTCATTGAAGAATGATACTAAGCATGTTAAAGCCTTTTCCATTTTTCTCCAGGGTACTTCTTCCACACACACTCGCTATTTTCTTTCCTGACCTTAACCATCACCCACCCCTTTGTCCCTGTGCTTCCATGATTGTGAAACGCAGTGCGTAGACAGACAAACCACCTTTCCTTGTAGCCACTCGGCCTCCTGTTACTGATTGTGAACTCATATTGTAAAGCAGTATGCAATTCTTACAAGATGACCGTGGCACACTGCCAAACTTACATAGAATATGTGGGCAACTGGAACATTCTGAGAGCATGTGATGATGCTGTTGTAAGTCCTCCTAGCAATACGCTCAACTTTCAAACTGGAATCTAAACAAAACAAGCCACCTGCCAATGGCTCAAGACCTAAATTTACAAAGACTCACCTCCTGTCTTCACTGTATACTGTTGTTTAAATTGAGTACTCTATTCAACTAAAACTGCACTCCTGAGATGTGTACACTAAAAAGTAGGACAGCATTTCAGTTAGGAGGGAAGACTATGCAATTAAAGAGAGAAAATCTAATTATAAAAGAATGCCTGGTTAGTGAGTTCCTTTTCAAAGGTGTTTGTCCCCTCATAAAATGGACAAGTACAGCACTTTGCCACAACTGACAACAGTTAAGGTGGCTGGGGACAAAAACAACTTACAACAGGAAATCTTGAGCAGAACCATCCACCAAGCTGTCTGGGGTTGTAGTGAATTCACATCACGCAGTGCTGTTTTGTTGGGACCTCAATTCACAAAGAGAAGTAACACTGAAGGCAGACAAAGGAGACAGCAAATCTCCATTCAACTTGAAAATATCTTTTTATAGAGGTCAGGGAACGGAGTTACAAGGGGAAGTTTGGGTGACAGAATGGACAGCAGGCAGAGAACAAAGCTGGTCCATCACAGGTTGGCAGCACTAAATATGAATGAGACACAGCAACAAAATGGAGATCCTGCATACCTGTCAGGAACTCTTTATGCTTTTCTAGGTGCACTCATGGCAAAGATAAATAAATGGTGTCCACTGTGATTAAATAACCCATTATGACAATAACAAAAATTGGAATTTATCTGTCTTTGAAAATTAAAGAAAATTTCTGAAGTGATGTGAGCATTCAACTAACAAAATATATACTCCTTAAGAAAAGTTTGGAAACATTATTTCAGTTGATTGTTTCTCCCTTTTTATAATACCAGTTAGCATTATATTTCATATCAATGGAAAGCCGGATTAGTCACCTTCACAATGAGATACAGACTTTAAGTGTCATGATGTAGTCATGGAATAAGAAGCACAGCTAAGCATGTGGGTAGTGCCCACAAAAGTGACAAAATCCCCTGCAACTGTGTTCAGGTACGCAGAGTGGCAGCATTATTTGGTGTCATCCCGGGTACCATTTCCAAACTTAAGACCAAGCTATGTGAGACTGGTGAAGACCAAGACACACCGTGTAGTGGGCATTCCAGGAAGACAACACTACCAGAAGATCAGTTCCTCACCCTTATCTTCACTTAACAACCCTTAGGCTTTCTTCCAGGAGGGATTTTGGCACATTTTTCAGGTTTTACCCTGTGTTGGTTATTCCACAAACACACAATTCTTACAAGTTGTACTTTGTTGTTAAAGTTATTAATTAGGCTTCCTGATGATATTTAAATAGAATTTTCTGTATTAGAAAATATTAACCTAAAAAGAACAAAGCCAACAGAAGCCTGTTGCCACCACTGGCATGCAAAACAACCAATCACACTGCAGGATTTTGGAGTGGCACCTCCGACAGCCATTAATCATTTCTATGGGACCCTGGCCCTGACTTGAACCAGGCCCTTTCTGGACAAGCTGTGCACTCCTTGGTGCACTTGAGGTGATTAATACAATTTTAATGGGCCCTTTATTTAGCCACAGATCATGCACTTGGCACGTGACCTTGCCCCCTTGTGAGTTGTGCCCCACAGTTTGAGAAACACTGCATTCAGGACAAAAAACATTGAAAATAAAAATACATTTTTGAAAAGCCATCATTAGTGACAAAAGACAGGATTCTCAAATTCCTCAGTTTTCCACATCTATTACTCAGAAGCATCCCTCAGCTCAGGAGAAAGAGCATTGTTCAGGATTACAGGAGCTTGAGCAAGAAAAAAAAAAACATTAAGTATGAATCACTGACCTCATCGCAGCCTTGGGAAGTGAAGAGATTTGCCTTTGTGATCTACTGGCCAAATTTCAAATCGACCCAGAGTGTGAAATAAAGCCTTGAAAATGTTCTCACCGTATTAAGGTAGTGCAAACTAATAAGGAGATCATGTCTAACCCAAGTTATGGAAACACACATGAAGGGCCGAGAAAGGATTTAGTAAGCTAATAAAGATCAGCAGACAAATTACCCTTTCAACAGGACCAAACATGGACTAAGGCAGTTTTTGCTATAACTGGCCAAGTCATCGGCTCAGTATATGGAGTCCATTACATTCAGATATGATTTTGTAATGGAGAAAGCCTTTACTTCCCAGGGGAACATGCATGTTTCTCATGCAGACATGGTATATCATGCTACGGGATCAAATCAATACCAGGATGCTGCAGTGGAGAGTCAGAGGCAAGAGTGGTGAAATCATCAAAGTTGAATTCCTTTTGCTTTCTGTAGCACAAAGAAATTGCTGTTCTGCAACTTGCCACCGTCTCTCCAGGTTATTTGTTACACCGAACTGAAACTAATGCAGGCCAATACAGCTGTGCTCAAGTAAATGGTGCCTTTATGAAGGTTATACTTTTTCAGTTTAATGTTGAGACTACTTTAAAGAGGTGCTGATTCAACTTAATGGGTATGTTGCAGGATGCAGGGCGTGTCACAGCTGAACTATGGAGCTTTATAATGAGATTAAAAGCTGTATAGGAGACAAAATCAGGCTTCTTAATGACTGTAAACTTTAATAAACACCTCTCTTGGTTATACCCTAAATTACTTAGATTGTTTTTATGACTGTAATAAACTGGCAGTTCCAGGTATTTAGTACGGGTGCCATTATCCTGGCTGTTGATGATACTGATCATCTGAGTGAGACTGACTGATAAAACAGAATTATATTATGTATTTTGCTGTCTCAGCAGTCTGTCAGTCTACTTATTATCATTTAAACATCCTACAAGTTGAGGCATTAATGATAAGAGACCTTTGAAGTCAAAGTCAATCAACAATTAGTAAAAGGCTAAAAATATGCATAAGATAAGCCCAATCAATTAGCTAAATAGTGGGAATGGCGGAAACAATTAGGGTCATGCTTCAGCACATTAAAGGCTGCATAATTCAAGTCTATTGCCCATGAACTCTTCAGTCTCAAACCTGCACAGAACAGGCTGTTCTTGTTTCTGTAGCTGTTGATCTATATGAACTGTCCCTGACCCCACATCTCTGAAAACGTGGATATAGCTTCAAGAACTGTGCTCTAATGTTTATCATGGCTGCACAGAAATGCCAAGACATGTCCTATCCACCAGAGCCTGTTGTGTCCAGACACACACCTGGTTGTAGGACCGATGGAGGAAGCATATCCCCAACGACACCACCAGAAGAATGGTTTTAAGACTGTTTGAGCAAACATTTACTGTTAGATCGAGCTAGCAATGAAACAAGAGAAGGATTTTTCTTTAATGAACTGGCCTTGGGCATATTTATTTGTATCAAAACCAACCATTAAAAAGTGAAATTTACATAAAATGGGATTGTTGACTAAAGCCTGGTTTACACTATAGCATCAAATTTGCTGCCCATACGATGCGGTTGTCCACGCCACTTTGACCCCTCTCATGTTGTTACTCTGCAATGCTCCACCGAAACATGAACCAAGAAGAATGTGTTTAAGCTAACGGGAATGAGGCTAACCTACAATGCAATCATCAAAATAAAGAAACAGATTAATGACGTCGAACACCTTGAATTTCTTGTTTTATGAATAAGTTTAGTCCAAGGACAGGATTTTTCGGGGGCTGTATTGAAGTACACTTTATGTGTGGTTGGTTTTCTGTAAATCATATCATAATGGACAAAATCATAGCTTCGACATATATTGACACTGTCCTCAAGCCAGTTATGGGGCTTGTGGTCCATGTAATTCTGATTTCCAGTTACATTTTTGGAAGTTCGTGTTTTACTGCATGCATACCTCTCTAAGTTGGTTCAGGGCTACGCAAACCGAGAGCTGTTGCCATGACATAGCTGGGATGCAGAAGTGTAAATTAAGCTTGTGTCACATTGTGCAGCATTCTAGAATTATTTTATACTACTAGTAATGTGTTGGAACAGAGTACAGATACCATGAAGCCAATGCAGAAGTGCTAAAACCTGCCATTTGTTGAATGTCATCTTTAAGTTGCCTCACAAGGTAGGCCTACTTGACTTTCAAAAACAGCCCAAGATTCAATACCAGTTTGACAGAAGAAAAAAAGCATTTTCTATTTATAAGCACAAACTCTGGTGTTTTCCTTTTTAATGATTTGTCTGTCTGTTTTTTAAGAAGGACAATAATAATATAAAAGCTTTATTTCTGCAGCACTTATGAATACAAAGGTTCACAAATTGATTCACAAAACATTCAGGAGCACACAGAAAACAAAGCACAGGCATTTAAGCACAAAACCAACCAACCAACAGAAAGCACAATTTTAATTTAAGAATCCATCCAAGCACACAAACAAACTCAAGCACAATAAAGAGCCTAGGAAAAGATAACATGAGTGCTTCTGGTGTCCCTCTGACCAACAGTGCCCTTGGAAGGGAAAGGATGAAAGGCTGGTATGACTGCAGGCAAATGCATTATTTCATTATAGTTAGTGAGCAGGCTCAAGGTCCCCCATCACTTCTTTGTCTGTCTTCTGCATGATGAACAGAATGTATTCAGAATGATTGTTGATTGTTGGCTCCATAGGTTCCTTGCTGTAATAAAGTGGCTGCATCAATCAGACTCGGTCAAATGAGCAATGCTGTCCGTCCTATAACTGCGTCATAATGTGACAATGTGGTCCTCCTTTTGTTAGCTTTGAAATTAGAGTTTATTCTGTTATGCCCCAGTCACACATTCCCGTTTCTCATGGCGATTGTGCACGATTGTCATAATCCTGATGAAACATGCTTTGGTCGTGGTGCATGCGCTACTTGGTCTGGATCAGCCTTGTATAGTCATGGATGAACGGCGGGGAACGTGGAAGGGTCCCGACAGTTTTGAACAGTTCAAAACTGTCATGGAGAATCGCCGCATGGAGAATCGCCGCTCTCAGTACAGCGGGATGGAGGCCTAATGCAGTCCTAAAGAGAACGGCATTAGCGTGGCATGTACGGAGCCCAGTCGGGCTGATCGTGGCTCAATCCTGACAGCTTTATGAGGTTGACTGACAAGGATGTATCCGTTTGTGCCCCGACTGTGTCCCATTCAAGATGGCGCAAGTGACGGGGCTCAGTCGGGGCTTACGTGACACGAACTGAGCTCAAGCGGGGCTGACGTCATGTCAGCGGGATGGATATTCATACGATCCTCATCATATCGCTGTATTAGCTGGGACGAATGCCCCCGAAGCGCTGCGCTACTGACGGTGTATTTATGGAGTGTGTCCGGGGGTGAGACAGTCATTTCATCCCGTATCATAGTGATCACACCAGCCTCCTCAATCGTGTACAGTCATGCACAATCGCCATGAGAAATGGGAATGTGTGACTTAGGCATAAGTTCCAGTAGGGGCTGCAAAATTGTATCGGACTTGTCCAAGTTTATTCATCTATTTCAAGCTGGCAGCTGATTGGCTAAATTTCAGTTTAATGTAATTTCACAAAGGTAATGATTAGGGCCCGACCGATACATCAACCGGCTGATTTAATTGGCCGATTATAGCCCTATTCAAAGTATTGTTTTGCTGTTGTAACGCTGATATATTCTTAATTGCTCATAAAACAGTAAACGCTGTTCGGTGTCCAAGCCACGCAGAATGATGACGTGGAAGACGGCGACTCGCGTTGGTAGTGGCTCTTCTTAGCTCTCTGCTGATGCTGTGTGTATGGATGACTCGCCTACACTTACATGGAGTTGTTCTTTTAAGCCTGAAAGGTCTGACATGATGAGCAACTTTCCGCGGTGTACAATGTCCCGCTGCTGCTGGGCACAGAGAGACCACCGGTGCTCTCTGCTAGTTTGACTACCTAAGCAGCCTCACAGACAGACCGGGCCCCGCGAACAGTTTTTTGACCAACGCCACCTCTGTCGTTGTCAATACTGATGAATTGGACCTTCTGATGTTAAGCGATCAGTTTAGCTGTGACTGTTTATTGTGATTGTGACGGAAATCTGGCTTTATCTTAGCGAACTATGCTAGCCTTAGCTCCTCGGAGCCCTACAACATCATCAGCAGACTAATCCAGGAGAGGCTTCATCATAGCTGGGGATTTTAATTAGCCAGTTTAAATAAGTGTGTGAAATATGCGCAGTGTCCCACAAAATATTTAGATTTCCTCACATTACCTCATGTTTATAATAAAAAAGTGGTTCTACCTGAACTAAAACCTACTTCTGATAAACTAATGAGGACTGAAAGGCAGATGTGACTAAAAGGCAGAGTTCTTAAATAATCTATGTATTTACATTTTTAAAAAAAGGTTTTTTGTTTTATTTTGCAGGAATTTGCCTCAGTTTAGCACACTTGTTTATATTGTACTTGAAAGCAGCAGAGAAGAAAAATAAAAGATGCCTATGAAAAGAATGTTACTTTAAGTGTTTTTCTTCTGTTCCTGTTTGCAACTATAAAGTTGTTCTATCTTTTCTACAATGTTCCTGTAATTTCCATCAACAAGAAGTACAAGATACAGAATGCGTCTTTTTTTAAGGTGATATAATTAATTTCCCAGAACTGCAACATATATATATATATATATATATATATATATATATATATATATATATATATATATATATATTGCAGTTTGATTTTTTTCAATTAATCAGCCGATTTTTCTGTTATCGTTTTTTTTCTATCGGTATCGGCATCGGCCTCAAAAAATCTGTACCGGTCGGGCCCTAGTAATGATTGAGTGCTCTTGCCTGACTAAGGGGCCATCTGAGTTAGGAGTACATGCTAACTTTAAACGTTGCCCTTGCATTTCCGAGTTTACAATGATTAAGTATATTTTCAGAAACTGTGATCTCCTCCTCTTCCTGTTATGTCAACTGTTGTGAGGGAAGTCCTCTTCTGTCAGGTGTCTCAGATACTATGCATCCATCCTTCATGGCCTCCGATGTGCGCCCCGATGGCCAGTCCGTTCTCCCAGTTGCTGAAGTGACAGCGGCTCTGACCGTCTCCACTTCCAGGTCTATCCAGCACACTGTTTCCATGGTGGCGGGGATCATTCAGACCAATCAGATGCTGAGCCTCGGCCGCAACGCATTAAAAGGCAAGGAGAGGCTGTCATTTGATTGGTGAAGACAGCACTCGGCTGTGTTAAACCCACTCATGCCTTTTCTCCTCCCTCTCTGGCACTTGCGCTGAGGGGCAGGGACGGAGGCGAGGATGCGCTCCTCTGCGCCTTGAGTTCGCCTCTCTTGGCACTGCAGGAAACTTGCAAAGTGCGCTGGTCACACCCTGTCCGCGCAGCGAAGGCCAGTGCAGGGCAGGTGCGACTGTGCCTTATTTTTGTTGTGCTAGCTCCCTGTTGTCTCCTATGGGTTTGATGTATGTATGCAGCAGCGTTATGTCACTTACAGGTCTGGCATACTACAGCATTTCAAGTGTTTTCATGCCGACTGACACATTTCTTGAAACAATGTCATGTTTACTGAAAACTTTTTGAAAGCAATAGATCATTTTTGGCTTTGTGTGGACCACACATTATCACAGCAACAGACAGAGTAGGCTTATTAGCCGAAGGCTGATAAGTTAATTTTCAGATTTATGGAAAATATCAACAATGACAGATTAGCAAATGTGTAGCATATCATGTCTTGGTTTATTTCATACAAACCCCTGTCCACACATGACTTGTATCATACACAAACATTTGGACTTCAATTGCTTTAAAGGTCAACATTTCCTGTCTTCATATTTCCCCAAATTGAGTACTAACAGCTAAAGTGTCAAAATAAATCCTTTTCTGTACATTACCGTAAGAGACCCCCCCAAAGTGGATGTGTGATATGCTCACACACAGACGTGCACACACTCATCCAGCGCTGAAAGTGAGGCTGCGTGAGATGGAAAGGGGGAGAGGCTTAACATCCATTAACGCTCTGCAGATGGGAGTTAATCCCCTTCTTCCTCATTGTGAGCAATGCTTCTTGTACTGACTTTCCTTGCACTCCTCCACCCCCTACCCCGGCCCCCCTTCCCATAAGCCTCCCAAATAACTTCCTGAATACAGGTCAGGAGCTGTATAGAGAAAGAATTCCTATTTACAAATCCGGAGGCAGCAGTCACCTCAATTCCTTCACGGTGACAAAAAGAGGATACAGACCCCCTGTGGGGAGATGCTGCTATGAGACAGATGTACCCCCCTTACCCCCTGTTATTAGAGGAGGGGTTTGCGTGTCTACCAGCTGTAAGTCAGTGTTTTCAAGAGGAGTAAGACCGGAGAGGATCATGTTTTGTGCCAGGAATTTCAGAAATCAACCATATGATACGAATGATTGATTTATGATTTGTTTTACTGTTATAGAGTCATTCCTCCGTCTTAAAATGATTTATGGTTTAATGGTCTGTCTGAATACACAGTTAGGGCTATGACTATAATAACAACTAACCAAGAACAAAATGACTTTTATACGTATATGCAAAATTGATTTTTTTTGTATGGAAGTGTATTTCACTAACAAAAGATTAAAAATGTTTTCCTAAAAACACAATGAATTAAGCAAACAAAAAAATGAATTATGCTCTGTTTTCCTAATTTAATCATCTCAAAATCCTTCCAGACGCTCTCATGTGAGAAGCAAACATGGTCCGGATGTTTTGTCTGATCCAGTTTTATTTCATTTTGTGATTAAGGCATTCGGAAATACTGTCTTTGAAATAACAGATTGCATTGTTATTTCTTCATAGACTTTGTGTTTGTGTCATAATTTGTTCGTATCTTCAGGATATTCTAGTGTTTTTCTTATAGCAGTGGTTCCCAAGCTGTGCCAATGGAGCCCTTAGTCGTGTTAAACAGCTAAAGTACCGGATCTATGTTAGATGATGCATATGTGAGCTTCGTCTGACAAAATGTCAAGTTAGTTTACTAAAATTTTAAGCTGATAAAGCCTTGGCCAGTCTGGGGCCCAGGTTGGAAATAAAGGTTCCACAGGATCAGTATGCAGTTAATGTAAGGAACAAATAAAATAAGATCTCTGATCAAATGTGAATGAAATGTCAAAAGGCTTACTAATCTCGAGTGTACCACTTTCAGTTGATTTAATGTTACAATTTACTGCCCGATTTCTCAGTCTCAGAATTCATGGCCTGTTTGGGGTATCAATCATGTTACCCTTTATCATGAAGTTCAGGTGCCAACTGAGAAAGCAGGTCATATATAAACTCTATGTGCTCTGCTATTCATGTTTCACATACAAGGATGAAAAATCAAAAATAGACTCTTTGTAGTTAGATATACATTTTGTTCTACAACTAGATCTGGTCTTTGGATTAAAATTAGATGATAAACAGGGGCAGATCTAGAGACTGGCCAGAGGTGGCCAGGACTCCCCAAAGACAGTGATAAGCCCCCACAGTGACCATACAAAAATCATTAACTGTAGCTGGTGTTTTGCCTGTCAGAGGAGAGACTTGTGTTTATTATTTGGCTGTTATAAGAGACCCATGTAGTTTTATTTACATTTAAGTGTGGCACATTTGCTGTTGAAAATTCCATCAAGCCTTCAAATAACTAAAGTATATTCCTCAAAGAAGCATAGAAATATTATTTCAGTCTGGTATTTTTCTCTCTCAATAATACAAAGTTTTTTTTGTATTTAATATCATAGGGAAGTCTGATTAGTCGCCTTTGCAAAGAGCTATAAACTTGTAATGATTGTGCATTTGTGGAATAAGTAACAGAGCTTAACATGTGAGCAACCCCCTCAATAAATGTGCCATAAATCTGCAACAGTAAGCTGCTGTTAGGACATGCAGAGTGACAGCATTATTTGGTGTCAATCCTGGTACCATTTCCAAACGTAGTACCAAATTGCATGAGGGAGACAAAGACAGACTGAGAATGGGCTTTCTTTAAGGAGAAGAGGAGATTTTGGCACATTTTCATAGGAACCACCCACACATTTAACCAAGTTGCTCACTCCACGAAGGTAGGATCATAACAAGTTGTACCTCCCTATAGAGGAGACTGATCAGGGTATACAAATACATTGAATACAGAGCTTTGGGACATATACCATAAGTTTATTCATAGCTTACTTTTTAGATTAGAGCAGGGGACGCCTGGAAACATCTATTGCATGCATAATTGGTTAAAATGTAATTGAAAAAAACAAAACAGATTTCAGCAAAATAGTAGCCCATCATTTCTTCTAACTTTGACAAATTTGTTGTCCTGCTACTTTAGAGTCATTAAGGCGGGAAACTGTACAAATCCCAAATCTATACGTTTTAATGTAGTGTAAAATGCAAATAAAAGCAAAATCCAGTGATTTGCAAATCCTTTTTGACATATAGTAAACTGAATACACAGCAAATACAAGATATTTAATGGTCACCTTGATATAATTTATTGCTTGTTTGTTTTTTTCTTGCAAATATCACTAATTTTGAATTGAATGCCTGCAATATCTTCTGAAAAAGCTGCGACAGGGGCAACAAAAGACTGGGAAAGTTGAGGAGTGCTCCAAAAACCACCTGTTTAGAATGTGACACAGGTGTGATCTGTATTAAAAACCAAATTTTTTCTGTAAAGAATAACACCACATGGGCTCAGGACGACTTCAGAAAACCATTCTCAGGTAACATAGTTCTACAAGTGCAAGTCAAAACTCTACCATCAACAGTGGAAGTCACATATCAACAACCACCAGAAGTACCGATGGCTTCTCTGGGCCTGCGATCACAGTAGATGGACTGACACAAAGGGGAAAAGTATGCTGTGGCCTGATGAGTCCACATTTATAATTGTTTCATGGATGTTGTGTGTTCCTAAAGAGGAAAAGGACAATCCACTTTTTTCAGCACACAATTCAAAAGTCAACATCTGTGATAGTATGGGGTGGTGTTTGTCCCAGCTGTTTGGAAAGTGTTATGGCTATGAAATTAAAAAGTGAGTGAAAATTTGCAAGAGACAATGAAGTTAACAGTTTATATGGTTTTAAGTTAATTATCTTGTCTTTGTTGTGTATCCAGTTGAATGCACTGTCATATATATGTTTGATACAATGTCCCAGATACACCAGAATAAGGTTTGTATCTGAGAAAAAAAACACCTAAGTACATCTCATCATCCTTGAGCTGACTGCATTATGTGTGGAGCTTGGCATGCCTCTCTTACCAGATTGTTGATGCCACCCAAAGTGTGATTGGCATTGTAAAGCGAGTAGGTCAGCTGGTACACCCCGTCGTTAGTCTCGCTGTTGCCATAGAAACCCACTCCTACAGCAGAACTGTGAAAAATTAGAGAAAATGAATCAATAAAGTGAAGTGTTTGTTTTCTGATGGTATTTCTTTGTTGTGAACCATGTGTTGTCACAAAGAGGACAAGTTAGACACGAAAACATTATTCTGTTTTCCAAAGAGTGGAGAACACATATGGCTGTAGGGGAAATATGAACCACACCAAAGGCTTATGTTGCTTCTCGTAATCTTTCTCTTATTTCTTTGAATACTTATTATTTTCGGCTCAGTCTAAAACTTTCTTCTGGCAAATGTGAACTTTACAAAATAAATAATTCATAAATTAAAACATCTTTAGTAAGACATTCTTTTAGTTGCATGAGTGTGTGATTAAGAGTACTTCTTCATCTTTTAACATCCTCTCAGATGTCTTAATAGCCTGGGAACCAGACAAATCTGCAGGCACATGTTTTATTTGTGAAACAGATTTCAGTATTCTACTGATTTTCAGACATATTTTGATTAAAACTGTTTGAAGTTGAGCAAATCAAATTTTGTGTATCCAAAAGAGGCTGAATTTCATAGAGAAGAACAGCATATTAGTGAATGACAAAGTGAATGCAGCTGATGTTCAACATTCATATCCATCATTTCATTAGAACGTAACATACTGAGCATTAACTGATAGTATTTAGAAATATTTACTTCAACAATGTCTAACCAAACTCAGTGCTTCTTTTTTATTCTGATCCAGAAGTTAAAAGAAATTGTCCTCCCAGAGTTGACACCACAGAACAAAGGGAATCACTGCAGATGTAGGCTTAATTAAACTGTTATATACATGAATACTGAACTTTAGTTTTTTCAATTTTACATTCCACACTGTGTGCAAATGTATGCTGAAAGAATGAAATAGTTCTCCTGGCTGCATATCAGCACAAATCATCCACTGCACATTTTCCTTTCACACGTATCTTTTTCTTTACATTCTGCTACATGTTCATTGTATAAAAATCGTTTCTTAAGATTACTTTCAGCAGGAGAACTGCTGCTTTATGTCTTACTGATACTTATTCTTGTTCTATGTACAGTGTTTTGTAGCAAAACACAATCTTAGTTCCATTATAGAGTATGTCTCAAAGTACATGGCAAAAAAGCCAGATGGGATTCTGATATGGATGACGCTGTGACATTTCATCTGAAGCCAGAGATATGTGGTTGGAGTCAATTTCTCATTGTTCATTCTGTGCTATCCAGTGATTAATACTGTTACACACAATGCCTTTTTAGAGGTGCATGTATACAACAACATCTACGCTGCAAAAATCCCCAGTCCATGTGTACATTTGTACTTTTGTACATTTGCATTTTCATGACATTTAGTGCAGGTTTACGTGACTGCAGGACTCTGATTACTGCTTTTACATTGTATGTATTTCTATGCAAAAAAATGCCCCCTGTCCCTGTACATAGCCTCACTAGTTTTCTGAAACGGCTTGTTCCCCACCCCCCATAATGGAGATGGCATGAGCTGGATATCCCAGTGTAGAGCATATAAAAGTAGGGGACAGGGTCAACAAATGACTGAGAAAGTTAACACCTGTTTGGAACATTCCACAGGTGACCAGGTTAACTGGAAACAGGTAAGTATATATATATATATATATATATATTTTTTTTTATACAAATACACAAAACCCAAAACCAGTGAAGTTGGCACGTTTTGTAAATCGTAAATAAAAACAGAATACCATGATTTGCAAATCCCTTTCAACCTATATTCAATTGAATACACAGCAAAGACAAGATACTTAACGTTCGAACTGGTAAACTTTGTTATTTTTTGCAAATATTAGCTCATTTGGAATTTGATGCCTGCAACATGTTTCAAAAAAGCTGGCACAAGTGGCAAAAAAGACTGAGAAAGTTGAGGAATGCTCATCAAACACTTATTTGGAACATCCCACAAGTGAACAGGCTAATTGGGAACAGGTGGGTGCCATGATTGGGTATAAAAGCAGCTTCCCTGAAATGCTCAGTCATTCACAAACAAGAATGGGGCGAGGGTCACCACTTTGTCAACAAATGCATGAGCAAATTGTCCAACAATTTAAGAACAACATTTCTCAATGAGCTATTGCAAGGAATTTAGGGGTTTCATCATCCACAGTCCGTAATATCATCAAAAGGTTCAGAGAATCTGGAGAAATTACTGCACGTAAGCAGTAAGGCCGAAAACCAACATTGACAATCTATATATATATATATATATAGATAGATAGATAGATAGATAGATAGATAGATAGATAGATAGATAGATAGATAGATAGATAGATAGATAGATAGATAGATAGATAGATAGATAGACAGACAGATATACACATATGTATGTATATGTATATAGTTTTGTACCAAAGTGTTGCCAAAAAGAATCAGCGGCAGTGGATAAGCAAGTTGTCAATAATATATTTCTAACACAGTTTTCAATCACCCCATGCTGTTTTGTTGCTTGTTTTCACCTAAAACTCTAAATGCCCCAGAGATGCAGTAATGCATAGCTCTAACTTCTGTACCAACTAATTCAGGCCATTTAACGCAGAGCTGACCTCTCTCACTGTGCCTAATCTATGGGCTAATATATGAACCTTGTACAACCCCACATCCAACTCCTGAACCCCTTTAATATACAATCAACTGAATCATAACACATCAAAACTAATAGAACACAATGCATCATCAATATCTATATATACTGCAACGAGACATTTATAAGAAACCAAACACATCCCATGTGACCTTTCTCTGATTGGTCAGATGGTCATCATGTATTTGGTTTATTTCTTCCATGCCCCTTTGAAATCACACTGAACAAAGAAACACCAAGCTAATTTGTAATTGTAAATAAGTCTTTTAATCCAGGAATTTATCTTAATGAAATCTGGTCTCAATGTTGCTCTCTTAAAATATCCTTCTTCCCCATATGACTCATCTTCTCCTCCTGGCTGCCATATGGGCCTGGATGTTGTATCAGAGGGGCTGATTTTTGAAAGACAAACTTTACACATTTGTCATATTTCACCCTCTGAGATCCTGCTCTCATTCCTTTATTCTTCCATCTGTTTTGTTTACCCCTTTATCTCACTGACAGATTGTGAGTTAAGCCAACCGTCTTTATAGCAGTCAATTTAAATTTTATGGCCCATCCGTGGCTTAAAACACAGAAGAAAACCGTCAAACATCCAAAAAAAGGTATCAGAGTGTTTGAAGGAGGATCCATATTGTCAATCAGCTTCTTGCAGCCTGAGACTTTATATGAGGATTGATGTCCCTGGGTCAGATACAATTAACTTACAGCAATGAGTCTATAATGATATTAGCAATTTAATAGTACATTTACACCATGGCCGTAAAACTGTGAAAATTTCATTAAGTTTGATTGATTAACTTGAAAAGTTAATTATGAATAACTGTAGCGTTAATTGTAAATTAAGTTTTCTATAACTTTGCATTTTATAACATTTTTTTCTTCCTTATGGACATTATACATCAATTATTGCCAGTTTATTGATTACAGAATCATGTTAATGCATAGAAATGTGCTCTATGATGTGACTTTAAGAGGTATTATTCTATCTTATTTTTCTTTTAGTGTTGCACTGATTTAGGAGAAGGAGACAGACTCTGGTCCTTGCAACTCTGCGGGGGGCACCCAAAGCTGGTTAATCTCATATTGTTTGCAATATCTCTGTAAACATTTTACACACTAAATGACATCATTTTGTTAGTAAAGTTACCATTTTGTCAATCTAAAGAGGGTCAGATACATCCCCTCTAGAAAACTTAGACTCTAGTTTTTTTTTAAAGATTTAAAGCTGTAAATCCACAGTGATAGATCCTTGGTTATCTCAATTTTTTGTACTAAAAAAACATTTTGTTGCTTTTGGATCTCCACATGGAATTTCAAAGGATGAGATAACAACTTCTGGCTACTCTGTTGTCCAATTAGATACACTCAATTCATATTCTTTTGTTTTCTTACCAGTAGCTTCCAATTGGTCACAACTAAAGCTCAAGACGCGACTAGATAATCACTTACTCGTCTTAAAAAAAAAGACAGAAAAACAGTCCTTCATGACCAAAATTAACAAAGAGATGATTATGCTTGTATATATTTTATATTTGAGTGCAAACTAAGTTTTGCTCCCGACAGCCTGAGGGCATAAAATAGTTTGCTTTTGAGGAATAACTTTGTGCTTGTTTGTTTAACTTTTTCATTTCTGTCACCCAAAAAGGTAAACACCTTGGAGGAATTAACAGTGCTTATTTTAGCATTCTGTCCACCCTCTGAAAGTTAAGGCAATGCAAAATGGCCCTTGGTCTTGTTCTGGATGAAAACATGCAAATAATTCAATAGTTTTTTTTTTTGTTTGTTTGTTTGTTTTTTTTTGTAGTTAGTTTGCTTTTGTTTTTATTATCCTCTGTTAACCAAGACTTTGTGGTTTATTTTTCTAATTTTGTCTCTCTGGACAATTAACTACTAAAACATTTCATTTTTCATTATCAAAACAAGCATTCTTAAAGCCCAGGTTACCTTGAAAGAAAAAAAATGCACTTAACTTGATTTTACTCAAACCGGTTTAGGTTTCACTTGCATTTTTACAACATAAAAGCCTAGTAGGTGAAAATGGCAAAACATGACTTGGACTTACATGGGTAATTGAGCTAGTACTTCAAAATACAGCATTTAACAGTTATATCTGATGAAATACACAGGAGTAAAAAAACACAATGACTCACTGAAGTCAAGTAATCCCAGGTTGTTGAACTGTCTCAAGGTTTTACAATATCTCAGCTCAACATTATACAATACAGGTGGTTAATGTTTTCAGCAGCTTTTCTGTGTTTTGACGCTAGGCCAGCGGGTTTAAACTGCTGTCAAAACAACAGTGGGGTATCACACTAGCCCTTTTCACAGTGCCTCTGTGCAAAAGTGTCACAATAGACATTACACTTTGAGATATTCCTATTAATAAGGGTATAAATCTGTAATATTTGGGAAAATTCACGCTGCACACAGCTTGGATGTGCAGGCAGAGACGCTCACCCATGGCACTTCTGTCTCCCACATCTCCCTTTCTCTAATATAAATGTCTACATTATGACCTCTGGAGATGGAACAAAGTGGGGATCAACTTGTTCCCCAATACAATTCAAGATGAAGTATCACAGGAACCTGATAATAGGGCTTGAAATGGCAGTGTGAACTGGGCTAACAAATACAAGCAGAAGAACACATAGCCAATTGCTGCATCATAAAATAATGTCTGGACTCCCTGGAGGAAAAAAAAATATGAAGATTTTCTTTTTGCCCAATCACACAATCCAATGTAGTTTTGTGGCTCAACTTCATGTAAGAATCATACAATTTGTGAAATACCGTACTCAACAACTGCAGAGTGCCTTAATGGCTCAATCATCCCCTTAAGACTTGACTTGACTTGGCTTAGCCCTGATACTTGATCTGGACTTATAAAAAAGTGACATGTGCCTATGTATGATGTCTTGTTTAGTATTGTGCTGCATCACCTAAATTAAAGGTAAAAAAAAAAAAAAATTCTGGTTGACTGAAAGCTAGTTACTAAGGTTAATGTAATTATAAATACATGTTTTTACCTTCTTCTTTACCATCATCATTTAGAAATTTCTTCAAATTTAATTCACAGATTCACTCATTTAATACTAGACAGGTTAATCATCTTCACCTTCCCTTTTGTAAAACTAAACACGGTCAGTTCTCCATCAGATATCCTGGTGTAAAAATAGGGAATGATAAAAGACATAGCTGAGAGCTCATCATCATTACACATTTTGGGAAACTGGAAACTGTCTTTACATTTAATTCACAAAGTTTAATTTTACTTTTTTTTTGTTTGTTTTTTGCGATGTTTTAAAATTTTATTCTAATTTTGTCAACTCTTTTAATGGTCTCTATATTTTTTGTTTCTCTGTTAAAGGTGTAGCCAGCGATCTTCTAATCTTCTAATCTAATGCACAATTTGTCAAAATCTCCGTATTTCTCCTCTCCATCCACAAGATGTCACCACTGACGGCATGTTGACAAAAAGTCTGGTTTCAATACACAGCCTTGGGCCTGAATTTCAGCAGGTAAATACTGTGAATCGGGTCGAGTTACCAAAGCAGAATACACCCCCCCCACATCCAGGGGGCGATCATACTCATGCGCAGATCAGACAGGGGGGGGAGGGGGAGTAGTAGGTTGTGTAGCGTGCGCAGTTAGCGTAAGAGAGAGATACAATATGTGCAGTAGCAATGGCTGAAAAACAGCCCAAAAGAAAAAGCTCAGAGGGGTGAAAAGTGAAAAAGAAGGGCTATGACCATGAAAGAGCGAAGACCCGGGTCAATATTGGTGTTGCTTTCCGACGGTAGAGGGAACTCCGCCAATTGAAAGACCTGAAAACGGACGCGGATGTCGGCGTCTATCTGCTGGATAGGTAAGCAACATTAGCTTTGTGGTGCTTCACATAACAGTAACAGCCGTCGGACATTCATCTTATTGTCTTATCTGCCAAAACGTACTGTTGTTTTGATGTTATCAATAATTGCAGTCGAGTTGTCTGACGAGTCGGGGTTACCTTAGCTACGTTGGTCAGCTACGCAGTTTCTATGTCCGTTTCCATGACGATGCACGTCCATCAGTTTTCGGGGGGCGGGTCTAAATTTGTTTATAAACAAACCTCTCCTCTCGTTTTCTCCCACATCGCTGACTACACCTTTAAATCTATGTTTGTTTTATTGTTGATTATTGTTATTTCTTTTTGTTTCTTCACATATGGTTAAACACATGTATGCATGTATCACTTTGTGTTCTTGCTGAAATCTTGACTGTTCTCTGCTTTTTCTTATAGAGAGGTGAGGTCCATTGCATAAACCTAATGGCTTCTTGATAGTCTAATCTTATGTATCTTTTACAGTGCAAATGCAATAAACAAATCTTAACTTTCCTGATGCATTACTGCTGAAATCCTCGAATTACATCATGATGATTTGATTGTATAAAGTTCATTGTAAAGGGAAGACGTTTGCAACACTTTCCACTGAACTTCATGAGCTGTTCAGTCGTCAAATGATCGCCCACATAAGGAAGTGAGATCAGAATTGTCTCTGCATTTCTGATCCTCACTAAATCCCCAAAAATGGTGTTAAGTCTTTGTTTACTCTCACAGTGACTCATATGTTGGGGACCTTTAGCACCATCTGTGCAAAACCACAAAAAAAACAAACAAACACAAAAGCCCCAAGAGTTCAACTTATCATCTCCTAAATTGAAACTAAAGGAGAAGTTAGTCCAGACCAAAGGCAGGATGTGCAGTCTTATTTTATTTTCTATTACACACTGACAGGATGTGTGTCATATGTCACTGCGAGTGCTTCTGTGTATTTTCTTTTTAGCGTCTGCCAGCTTCCTGTCACTGTAACCTTGTAAGTATAATGAACCCTTGTGCCTGTCTCTTGCATTAAACTCATTCCCTCTGGCTGTGATTGGGGGCACTTGGGGCATTGTGTGCACAAAACCTGCCGGCCAAAAAAAAAATAAAAAAAGGAATTACAGTAAACCTCACACAGAAGGATGTGGTTATAACGATGTCTTCGTTCAGTGGGTTAAAGAAAACTAACAGTACGGTATCCTGCTTTTCAGGACAGCTATGTTCCGGCAGAATGGATAATGAGCTCTGTATTAACCCTGCGACCGACCGAGTGACATGTCAGCACCAATAAAAACCCGGTAATGACACACGGTAATGAAGCAGTAATGACACAGGACATCATGGGGCAGTTTAGTCTCCAGGGTGGCATTAGTAGTTTTTGTTGGCGTCTGCAGCAGACAGGGGTGTTAAAAGAAACCGACACAATACACGACAGGACTCCAGGATATTTAGTGCTGCCGTGCCTCCAAGGATGGATCACCGCACAAAAGCCGGCAACAATTATACCTCAGTATTCAGATGGCGTTATGAGCTGAACAAATGGCCATGCTGAATGAACAAGTAATAACAGATAAATGCCCTGATTCAGTGGAGACCTGAGCACCGCAGCTATAATAAACTGTATCAGAGCTAACAGAGAGTGACACCGGGAGGAAGGCTTTTTAGAATATTAGATTTGTTTTCTATCTTTAACCTTAATTTACCCCATTCATCCTCCTCCCCCTCCTGGGCTCAGAAATAATCACCCATGGAGAGGTGCTGCGTCTCTTAAATCCTCTTCCCATTTAAGTTCTGCCGTGCAACTGAGGTATTATTCTTCTTAGATATCACACTGAACTAAACACTGAGAAATGTGAATCAGAATAAACAATCTGTTTTATTCCTAAATCAAATAAATGTCCTCATTTTTGTCAATAAAAATCCTATGACCCAACTGTTTATAAAAATACGATTAATTGAGAGGCAGATTATGCAGCTCTTGTTTCTGTATAATGAATGACAAGCATATTATTGATTAATGTGGTTGTAGCCACAGATCCATTTCAGCAGTAGCACAGTCTGTCATCAGGGTTTAAGTTTTAAAACACAGTTATATTTCCTTTTTGAAACTTTTCTATCTGTTATTTTTCCCCAATGTGTGCCTACACTAAACTGGCACCATATTATTATTGGAAAACACAATAGCTCTTTCCTTCATAAAAGCCTATAAAAGGCATGACCGAATGCAGTAAAAACAGGAAACTTTATGTAGATGTAATTTTCTTGTCAACACTGTTTGTGTGTCTCTCCTTGCTGTTTCATTATAAGCTGGAATTTAAGTTATTGTTATTTCCATTAATAATAGCTTTATTTGCCTGGAACTTTTAATCATGGGTTTACAAAGAGCTTCAACATACAAACACAGGAAAATAGAAAAGAAAAAACAAGAAGACGAAAAAAGCTGCCCGCTAACAAAAAGCACTTGGTTTACAAAAAGCTATACAAACTTCAAAAATGTAAATAATCCATCATGATACAAACTTGTACAAAAAGCCATAAGAATTCATAAAATCAGACTGCAATGACTAGAGATGAAAAATATAAAATATAACAAGATTATTCTACTAAGTTCTTTCATGTGCCTGTTCCCTGTGACATTTATTCTCCTAAAAAACATTTTGGAAACTTTAATTTGGTCAATTATTTCTCCCCTTTGAAACCCCTAATTGTACTTTATTGAATTGAAAAGTCTGATAAGTCACCTTCACAACGATTCACAACTTCTGAGAATCATTATTCATGGAATGATCAACATAACTAAACATGTGAGCAGCGTCCACAAAAGAGTGCCAAAATCCCCTACAACTGGAGGCTGGTGTTCAGCATTATTTGGTGTAAGCACTGAAACCATTTTCAAAACTTATGAGCAAGTTCTGTGAAACTGGTGAAGTCATAGACAGACGGTGAAGTGGCCATCCCAGGAAGACAACACCCCACACTATTACTTTATTGAGGAACTGTGGGCTTCTTTTCAGAGGAACAAGGGGATTTTGAACATTTTTATTTTGGGCACCTCCCACATGTCTAGCTGTGTTACTCATTACAAGCATACCTTCTAATATTATAACATGATGAAAAGATCAACCAAAATAATGTTTCTAAACTTTTTTGAGGAGCCTGACACAATACAATTTCAATTTGATATCTTTTGGGATCACTACTGGACAATTTTTATTAAAAAATACACATAGATGAAATTGAAATAACAAAAACGTTCTGACTTATCGTTGCTTGAGTGCTTACGTTTTGATTAGACAAAAGAATAATAATCTCTAAATACATCAGGGATTACATTTTTACTGTTCAGAGCATAATTTAATGATTTAAAGAACTTAATTTTTAACTCTGAGTCAAATCTAAAAATATATAAAACACTCTCTAATCAGTTTAAAGTATAAACTTGAATCATTTCATCTCCCTTTAAAATCAGGGTTCTGTCTTTGGTCCTTTGTTTTTTTCATTTGTTAATACATACATGCATCGATAATAAGACACATGTAGACTCAACTCATGCATTACTCAACCACTTATCCTTTGGTAAACATAAACATATATATAAACCTTTGACACATATTTGATCGTGCAATAAGTTTTGATTCATTTTTTTACAGTGCATAAGATGTCGTACAATCAAACACTACCTTATGAATGAGCTTTAAATTCACTCTGAATATAAATGTTAGATTAATTTGATAATAAATATTTCATTAGTGATAAAGTTGTTTGTCATATTTAATTTGAAGATGAAAATAAATTCAATATTAACTGATAAGATTGTATAAAATGATTAAAGAGGCTTTTAAATGGACAGAAATAGGGTGCGCCTTGAGCACTCAACCCGGTTTTAGATGTGACTTGGTGAAAACAGTCCCAAAACTACTGTCCTACATGGCGGTTTTTAGTTAATGTTTTGACTGAATAAAATAATTAGCCAGCTTAATTAATCTGGTGTTTTGATACACCAGTAGCATGTACAGGCAGATAGTGTGGTATAACTTTTTGCCCTATGAGGACACACATCCCTACATTCTTATTTTACTCCATTTTGAAGCCTTAACAAGTGACTTTGGGTGTTTTTTCAGATCTAGCCTAATTTGTCTTATTATCTAATGGCAGAAAAATATTGTCCTATAAGAATATGTTAATTATAGCAAACATTGTTGTGCCTTGAATGGTTTATAGTGTGTTTCCACCAAACTTCCTGGTTCATTCTGGTCCAGCAGCACTGCAATTGTCTCTTTGAGAGCATTTAAAAAGTCTGAATGACCCCCTATGGCTACTCTGGTGTGTTCATAGAAAATGATGTTATTGCAGAGTAAACTTCTCCATAGAGCAGCTACGCTTTGAGTGTTTTTCTAAACCACTCACTTATGTAATGTAAAGACTTTTATACTTGGGTAAAGCTATTTTATTTAATTGAAAGCCTTACGTCGTGGTTTCTCATTGAGCCAAATTTATTGACGTCCATTAGAAAAAGCTCCTGCAGAGAGAGATGAGAGCTCTGTCTGTAGATAATAGAGACCCTTTGCTAAGTAGCATCATGCCGAGCCACTTAACATCACAACAGGCCTTGTGTGCTGCAGCAGTGGGCTGGGATGGACAGAGAGACGGAGATAACAAAGTTAGAAGTCAACACTGTCACAAGTTTGAGCAGATCTGTTGGCTAATTCAATTAACCCTTTTATAAAGCTTGGACATTTACATTTCTCAAGGGATATTTCTTTTAAGTGCACTATTAAAGCAGACTTAAAACACAATTGTGTCCCCTGATATTGGTTTGGAAGTTTTAGAATCCACTTGATTATTAATGCTTGCATAAATTAGAATCAGAAAAAAAAAAAGATTTTTAGCGTCTAAACAAACATGAACAGAAAAAAGCAGACACACACAGTCAAAAGACTGACGGCAGTTAGATGTTAAGAAGTGAAACTTGAAGAGATAGAAAGAAGACCAATATACGTTTTAGTGTTGTCAGCTGATCAGTCAAATGAGCAGTTTTAGGAGCTCAATCAGCTGTGAGCTGAGAGGGGTCCTGTCAGAAGCACAACAGTTATCCAGCTGTGTTGGTACCATATAGTTCAGGGAACTTTGTTTTCAAAGAAGGCCACTTCCAAAGTGTTGACATGGTTAGAAAGGACAATTGTTGAAAACTGAAACATTCTTGTAATTTGGAAATCATCATTTTAAACTTGAAGAAACAACATATATAAAGATCTTTCATCTGAACATAATTAACTAATTTTTGTATTTTAAAACTTAAATGCACATATTGCTTAATTGAATGCACTTCTGACAGAATTAAATCTGATTCGGGTTATTAATCAAAGCAGCATTCAGAATATTTAAAGTGCTATAGTACAGGGAAGTTAAAATAATCCTATAATTGATGCATCATGATGCAGAATCATAAATGTCTGCATCACAATGCAGAAAGAGCATAAAGTCCATTGATTCATATACTGTTGCTTGTATCCAAAATCAACATATTAATCTATTAGAAATATCAACATGGAAATACTTTTAGTGATAGAGAGCATGCACTGAACATCTACCTCAGACTTCAATGTTATAAAAGTATGAACACATCTGTTGTGTACTGTGGCAAGAATTTATTTATTTTGTTTTACTATAAAAATGCTTGTATAAATATGATTTTGGAAGTACTTTCTATAAGATAAAAAGACACAACTTGCTATTCTATAACGTTTGAAACTCTGAATCTCAAAGCATCTTTGCCTCTCTGACTAAAAGTAACTCATGAACTACAAAGCAACTAATGAACTATAAATCAACTTCTGAACTAAGTTATTTGATTAATAACTGTAACTGCCTCTGTTGCATCAAACATTACGTACTTATAAAGACATAATGTTGGAGTAATCATGATTATATAACCCTGTAATACAGCAGTCAGGTTTTTGTTTTTTATTGTTGTTGCTGTTGTTTCTTTAACTGCAAACGTATCCATAAAATAAAAATGGACATCATCCAATGATGCCTGAAGCACATCAGAGCATGCATTTATGAATGTATAAAGTCATATGTAAAATAATACATGTGAAATGATATTAAAATTTTATAATGAATAAATGCATGAATTTATGCTTTATTCAAGCATTAATTTGTGCAGTAGTTCATCTACTGTGTCACTAAAAAAAGGAAGATGTCTGAAGTGGCCCTTGGTTGGCTCTCTGATTGGCTGGCTGACCAGCCAACTAGAATCAGAGACTTTTAAGGAGCTGTTAGCAGGTTCAGAAAGCTCAGAAAATGGTGTATTGCAAAAGTCTAATCAATGCATGTGGCGAAATTACTACAATGCTGAAAATCAGACAGAAAACTTCCTTACACTCAAAGGTCGAGAAAACATTATGATACACAGAATATTTGGAGTTCTAAATTTTTTAAAAGAAAATTATAAAACATTGTGTTGATATGTACAGTCCATGTCAGATGCCTTTACTGAATTCATTCAACAGTAATGTTCACATATGTTTGAACAGATTTAAGAATTTAGAATTTCATGAACATACATGAATATACACAAATCTGCTTTGTGATAAGTGATAAGTTGTGAAAATAATCAAATTGATGAAACATGAATAAATGTCTGTCAAAAACGGAGTCATTTTATAGTGTTTCAAATGGACGTGAGGCCAGCAACAACAGATTTAGGGTTCGTCCCAATTCTACCCCTTAGCCCTTGTCTTATCCCTTAACCCTTGGTTTTGCATGTTCACATTGAGTGAAGGGGTGTCCCAATTCTCCATAGGGCTAAAGGAAAGGGCTAAGACCTAGGGCTACACAGCCCTTGAAAAGAAGACAGACCAGGACCTCAGTCAAGAGGAGGGGGTTGAGAATTTCCCATAATACACTCGACAAGAGTGGACACTAAAGGTAGTACATAATTATAGTACTATGTAATAATAAAATAAATATTAATCATGCTTTCAATTGTTGGTCGTATCTTAACATTTCTCATTATAACAGACTAGCTTTTGCAGCTGTATCACATCTGCCTTCAACACAGCCAGCTGGAGGCTCAGGGTGATGACGCAGTCGGAATCAAGTGGCGTCTTGTTTCCCAGTAGCATTTTTCACCTCTTCCTCTTGGCTCTTAAAACAGAGGGCTTAAGGGGAAGGGGTAGATGAAGGGTGACGACAAAGGGGGAGGGCTAAGTACAATTAAGATTCATGCTTAGGCTACATTTACATGGAAACTCCTGACTTAAAGACACAAAGATTTGTCCTTTGCGTTTTAGATATTCTTCTGCGTTCAGACGACGACGCTCGGAGACGAGTTAATCCACTGTAGTGTGCATGCCGGTTCAGTAGATGGTGGTGTCGATCTGCAGAGAGGCAGCACTGCTACAATACATGAACGAAGAAGAAAAACTTTCAAAACAACAATGGTGAATAGACGCTCAGAGACACAGGAGTTTCTTTTCTGGACAACAAATCAATTCGGACAACAAATCTGTCTGGATGATTTTGACTGGATAACAAACTGAGCACGGTAAGAGGCTCACACGTTACTTGGTGGATGGCCGAAGCTGTTGTTGTTCCTGTTATGTGCGCGCAACCTTCATCTGAAAGAGTACTGCGCATGCAGTGACATCAGCGTTTCACCCTGAAGCGCTCTGATACGGGTTTACACAGAGCTAAATGGAGAGCGTATTCAAATCTTTCCACTCTGGAGCCTGTTTTCAAAAGGTTCCGTTTTCAACAAGTTTCCATGTAGGCCAAAACGCAATGAAAACTTATTGGATTTGACCGTTTTCGGCACCATGTAAACGCGGCCTTAGTCTAACCTAGCAGTTACTAAGGAGCGCGGGTCTTGATCACGGGTCAGTTAGAAAATAAGTACACAACTTTTACCACAGATAAACATGAGATCAGTGTCTGCGGGGGAACAATGTTGAAATATTTTTTTAATTGTGGCTAATGTTAGCAATGCTCGCAGGTTTGCTGTCAACGTGCTGAGACTAATAAAGCATCTTAACTGGCTCTGGTGAAGTCTCAAAGATCCTGTTTAACCTGACCTCGTCTACACAAAACTTATTGTCTGTCCACAAGATCAAATACTGCTCTAGCTGCTGATGGGTCTGGAATAATGAAATATTGATTGGATTTTGAGAGCAGTGACTATGGTGCAGACTAAACAGAGTTTCTAAGCTCAATCATTCTATTCTTATTATCACAATCATTTATTTATTTTCAAGTGGGATCTGAATACCCAATTTTGTTCCTCTTCATATTCTGCCATGGTTGGCAAAAAACAAACTTCTCTGATTCCTCAAACCCAGCTAATCCTGCTCTGTATTAAAACATTAAGCAGATTTAATTACAGTCAAGTCATTTGAGTAATTAAAGCTCCTGTGAGAGACTTTGCTTTTTTTCTTATATGCCTCGCTGGAACAAAGCTGTACCTCGTTTTCTAACATACATGTCCTGTTTATGAGTGTAATTTCCACTTTCAGTCCATGTAATGACACAGCTAAAACCACTCAGAGATGCTGTAAGTAGGGAAGATGAACCTCCTTCATGTCACTAATCATATTGGGCATTGTCATACATGTGTCTGTGACCTTGCTTGCATGTAAAAAAAAAAACATAATGGTATAAATGACCGTCCAGACTCACCATATGATGAGGCCTGCGATGATGGCAACCCAGGTGACGCAGCAGTTATTTGGCCGTTTGGTGTCTTCATCTATGTCTCTGTGCCAGCAACACAGGAGTGTCAGGTACACGGCCAGAACCAGCAGGCTGAGACCCAGACCAACTGCTCCAACACCTGCTAGTAGTATAAGAGACTGAGGATGGGGGGGGGGAACGGGAAGAAAAAAACATAAAAACCAAGAAATTATTTTTGAGGACATCCTACAAGTATGTGTATTCATACATTAAGATTTTTATATTGTTCTATGTTGAGTAGTTAATGTTCTTATTTTACAAATAACTTATAAAGTACATTATTTACTATGGTGTTATTCAAGAAAGTCTTCATGAGGCTTTCAGACTTTTGTTTCTCACTTGGTTGTGAACATGATAGCCAAAGTAAACTGAAATCATGGCTCAAGCAAAAACAATCATGTGACCATTGATGGAATCTCTGAACACAGACAAGAACAATGAAATGTTTAGTGTGCTGTTAACCATAGACTATTATTGAATATTGTTGTTTTTAAATGCTAATTTATCTGGTTTATAACTTTTGTATTTTATTACAGTTTTTTTTATTGTTGTACTGTATAATTTATTACTGCCTTGTATATTTTTTCTGTGTCCTGCCCAGGGACCACAGATGTAAATTAGCTTGTAGCTAACTCTGGCTTGACAGTCCTTGTCTTGCATGGCCCCTGTTAAATAAACAAATAAATAAAAAAGAAATTACACCTGCAGCTTAGTTTTAAAAAAGAAATGCAGTCCAGATCTGATGCAACTACTACTGAAGCTTTTAGCATCTATGCTAATCTCTGTGTGAGCAGTCCCTTCCTCATGTCTTCACGGCTGTAGCTCCCATCTCTTCCTGCTTTATATATTTTTGACTGTGTCATGGCGTTTCAGGCCCAACACAATCATTGTAGCTTGGCAAAATGGATCTGTCTGATTTTAGACATCAAATAAGGCTGCTAACACTGCACTGCCTTGTGTTCATCCCCTTGGTTGTCAACATAATAATTCAAGGCCAGTCTGAGAAATGCAAACTCTGACTCAAGAATGATTATGTGTCAGCTGATCAAATGTTCTGCCAATTTTGTCAACACACTGCTGACTGGACTTGTCCAGTTACGTGTGAGGACCTTCGGAAGAGTGACAAACAAACAAAAAAAAAGTAGGAACAAGATACTGCAGTTATCAGGGTTCAATTTGTCTAAAACAAGGCCAAAACCTGAATTTTTGAAAAGTTAAACAAGCAACAAAACTAACAAAATATGGGAAAATAAAACCAGATATGGGAAAAAACCCAAACTTATTTTATGGGGCCTGACACTTAAAATTTAATATCTGGCAAATACCTCCAACAGGCATGTCTGAGGTATACATTTTGAGGCAAA
Organism: Scarus forsteni; assembly: GCA_036419115.1. Classification (NCBI taxonomy): domain Eukaryota; kingdom Metazoa; phylum Chordata; class Actinopteri; order Labriformes; family Labridae; genus Scarus; species Scarus forsteni. The sequence continues at coordinate 18,343,574 of JAZDUH010000342.1, forward strand.
TGTTAAGAATATGGTTATTGCAGAGAAAACAACATAAAGATCGAGGCATGAATTCAACAAATGCAAATTTCTCACTTTCACACCAAAAATAAAATGCCCCAGAGGACCTGTGCTGACTTTGCCTGCTCAGTGCTCGTGTGCATTCTCTGTTCTTCGTCATTACTTTAACTGGGGCAGACAGAGGTGAAGAGGCCTTGGGAAGTCAAGCTGGGAGACCTCAGCTATCACTAAGGTCAACAATCTGAGTGAAAACAGTCCACCAGTATCAAAGACCACTCAAGATGTTTGCTACAATCCTATCTTATTAATCAGTATTATCACAGCTTCAACAAAAGAGACAAAAAACTTGGTGGTCTTGGGGTAAAAGGACCCCCCTGGTAAATCACCATTTCTCTGTCTTGCAAAGCACAATGTTGCCTCAGTCTGAGAGGAAAAGCAGTAAGGATCCAAGGCTGCAGGAGGGGAGAATCATGTGACTCGACAGCTTTCATGCAGTCTTGTGATTTCTGAGTGTACAAAACATTTAAAGCCCGAAGGACAGAGAGTAACACTGATAGAGAAAAAAGTAGGAAATACAGACTGAAACACTCTGTGCTGTGATGATAAACCCCTATGGTACTCACTTTTCCTATATCCACTGAGAAGCTGTTACTTTTATCAGCACATAGTAAGTGAAGAAGTGGTAGAGTGCTCCAAGGCAGACAAAAATTGAATTGTTTATTCATTTTAGATTATATTGTGGGAACATTTCTTTCTGTGTCAGACCTATCCCCTTTGAATTCTGCTTTATTCTTTTACAGTCACGTCGGGCAGCATGAACATTTCTCTGAACCATTATTGTTTATTTCTGCCAGGGCTAAATCTTGTAGCCTTTCTGTTTGTCTCTACAGTAGTATCAGACAACAAATCTATGGTTATTTTAAATGCTTGCACAACAATATAAAGATAACCTCTGGTATTAAGTGATATATTTTGATACAAAACCATGGGAAAACAAGACCACAGAGGAACACCCTGCTTGAGGTTGTTACATTAAATTCACTGAACTCAAGTGTATGACTTCCAGCACTATGTTGGTTTGAAAACAATCGAGACATTAACTATGACCTTGATTTTACTTGCAAATAATTTGCACTTAAATTTCAAAGCCCTTGAGTTCAGGCAGACTGAGTCTGGCTGACTAAGCACACTACAGCATGTGTGACTAATTATTCCATTTGGATGACATTGATACTGTGACTGAATTTAAATTCTATTACTTTGCATTTAAAAACGTCCTTCATTTATCAAACTGTAGTTATGCTTCTCTAAGAGCCCAGTTTCATTTTTTAAGGGACGAAAGTTAAGTTGGGCAATTGCAGGGAAACTATGATATAGTACAAAACCACACAATACAATTCAATGAAATGATGCTGTATCACAAAATGAAACACAACTTTTCTGTTAAATGTCAAGCAAATTAAAATACCTTAAGTTTAGTATGAAGTTACAAAACCAAAATTATGTAAATTATGATGTGGTGCCATGTGATGCAACACACTATGATGAATACAGTATGACTGAACATAATACAAGACTTACTGCTTTTATGTGATACAATTGGAAACAACGATATATCATATTATGCTATGAACTGTGAGAAGAAAATCCTGCCATATACAGTCTTGAAAAAGCACACTCACATAGCAGTACGATAGTAATGTGGAAACATGAGCTCTGTGACATTGGCCTATTACCTCTAAAATCGAATCAGTTCCTCATTTAGTCAGAGTAGACAACTGCAAAGTTGGAGGCAAATTGCTTTAAGTTTTCTTGCATTCACATGGAACGGGGGCTGACAAGACTTTATGACCTTGACTTTTGAATTCCAAATCTAATAATTTTACCATTGAATCCAGTTTAATATGTGGCAAAAGTTTCTATAAAGTCTAATAAAGATCTTTTAAGCTATTGCTTATGAAAAGGCATTGACTCATGAACAGAACCAGAAAACATGATGCCTCAGACTTCAGGTGTCGCCACAACAACAAAACAGTATGATAGGATATGATATGACATTATAATGCTATAGTAACAGTTATGTACATTATTAAATAGTACAATATCATACAACTGACTACTGAATAAGGTGTAACAAGTATCTTACAATAATCAGCTTCACAAAACAGCCCAATATCAGTTAAAGCCCTGTGTGACACATTCATGCTTAAACTCAATTTTTAACTTTTATGCTTTATCCCTTTATCTCTTTACCACTGCCTGAGAATCTTTCAGTCCTCTGTTTGCCTGATCAACTTAATTTCATATTACTCTAATGTCTTCTGCAGTATCATGAGGAGTCATGAACCGGAGACACTGTGAGTCAAATTGGCGGAAAAATCTTTTTAGAGCTCCATATTTCTTTTGAAATAAAAGCACTAAGACTGTAAAAATCACAAAACAGCAACAACAATTGCTTCGAGCCAGGATGAGATTGAACTGAAATTTTGATTTATAGCTGTAAAAAGGAAGTCTCCACAAGAAAAGAGTTCATCAGATTCAAACTGAAGTGGAGCACTGACAAGTTGGTGCACTTTGATTCACAAACAAACTCAAAAGGTAAAATAGGTCATGAATACCCAAAAGAACACGCAAACTACTCTGACTACAAATAAGGTTGATATTTTACTGAGTGACGTAGCATTAGCTGCCTCTTAGATAAAATAGGTCAGTGCAGAAATGTGCAGACAGCTGTCCTACCTTTACTGGCTCTGAGGCCAAAACCTTAATCCAAGGATTTACTCCTTGTTGTTGTTTGGGGACACAGATGATGAGCCACAAGGCTCAGTGAGTACACTTTACGCTGCTTTTAATGTTGGGGAAATTTGATCCCATCATAACTCAGTTCAGGTTAATTCTGTGCACAATGCTCTAGTTCCACTTCCTTCTCTCAAATCCACTGCAATTGTTTGAAATTAGACATGCAGGGATTTCAGTTTCTTGCAGAGCAGCGCCATAACAAGACGAAGGATGCATGAGAGGGAGGGAGGAGTAAAAAGACAGAAACCTTTACCAGCATTCAGAGTCGCTGACCTTTTATTGGGGGTCATTGATCTTTTATATCCTCTAAAGGTTGTAAAGCAAATCCTGGGACAGATGTTTGTCTAATTTAATAAGCATCAGAGGGTCAGAATGGATCCATGCCCACAGAAAGGTCATGTGTGGTCATTTTGACCACTAGATTCTGAAATCTATAATCTGTAGTGATTAATGCCTAATGTAAAGTGCACTGCATTTAGAGTGATAGGGCATCTTTAAAGGTGCTATGAGGAGAATCTACTGTATTTCCGGCGACTTTAAGACTCTGCTACCCATGAATATGCGCGGCCAGGGTCGTAATGCTGCGTTCCAGTAACCTCGGAACTGGGAGGGACATCATCTCTGATTTATCGGCGTTCTAGTTGAAGTTGGAAAAAAACATGCCAATCTACCAGGCTATTGTTAGCTGTTGTTAGCTCTGCGTTGTTGTTCACAAATATCACATGAAGAATGTGATTATCACTATGGCAGCATTTTTGTAAATATAAGTCTAACAATACTATGCATACAGCTGATCTAGAACGACACACCCCAGTCAGAAGTGCAAATAAATTGGTTATTACAGGAGCTAAATAACTGTTCACACTGGGGGCATCAATCTTCGATTGTCAACTCGGGGGTGGCGAGGTTTCATCAAGTTCCCAGTAAGAAATTCCAACTTCGGGGGACGTTCCAGTTGCTGTTTCCTACTCGGAACTCGGAAATTCCTACTTCTGACTACAGCTAGAACGCACCAAAAAACGTGACCCAAGCCAAAGCGTGTGTTTGATGTGTGACAACAAGCAATTTTTGGAAAACTTAGTATCATAGTTTTGTAGCCGGCTATATATCGCTACTTACAGCCCGGTGCTCTAAGACATGTCCGAATAATATAAATTTGCTCTAGTTTTAATTGTCTTGTTCACGAAGTTGAGTATCCAGGCCAGTCCAGCCCTGTCCGACCCGACCGCGAAGCTAAGGAAAAGCATTTATAGATAACCTATTTTGATCCTATAAAACTCATCTTAAAGTGTGTATTTCGATCAGGCATATATCTAAAAGTGAGACTTTTTTGTAATTACTTAGAAACTCCTCATAGCATCTTTAACATGAGATACCACTGAAATGAATGCTTTCACTGAAGTGCATTGCAAGAACCTTGGAAAAAATATTTGCTCTGTTTTCTTTTATGAATGAGATCCACTTTATCAAGAGTGGATGGCAGACATGGTGACTCTTTACAATGAAACGCCTGTGGCAGCACTGGCAGAAAAACTCTTACAGTAATATGTAAGGTGGAAACCAGTTTTAGAAATCTTGATGTTCAATTAATAAAGAAAGATAAATTCCCTGATTGTGTTTGATGGATTAAGTTCTGGGGATATACAAGTGTTAAGAATGGTCAGTGATGTCAAAAGTGGTGACCAGAAAGTGAGAAATGTTGTTCTGTTGCTAGAATTGCAAGACATGACCCTACTGGACTGCAAAGTATTTTAATCAACCTCACTATTCACCATTATTTGTATTTCAAGCTACCTTTTGGCAATGTTAATATTTTTATAGCTGCTGGTACTACAGTGCCACCACAGGGTGAGGAGTTAACCAATTAGCCTGTTTGTGCTGGTTGCTTGAGCAGTTGCTTTTTCACTGAAAATGAACTGCATCAGGGTTTAATTAAAAGCCTGCCTAGGTCACTTCTTCTGGATGATCTCAACTCACATGTTTTTTAATGAAATAGCTTGGTTCATGTTCACAAATACCCAAGAAAAATCTGCCAAACAGAAAATGTCCATTTGATGTTGTAAGATTCTCCCAGTGCCTCACACACAATCTGAGCATGAAAACATATCAGACATCACAATGTCTCCCCAGAATCAGATTCCAGCGATATCTATTCATCTATTGATATATCTATGAAAACTTGTCTTGAAACACTTTATTTTGTTAGTTAAAAAGAAGTTCCGAACTTTTCTTATTTAAGAAATCCAAATATGCATATTAACTTCTGTTTATCAAAACAAAACAGGATATTTTTTTTCTACAAATTCTGTTTTGAAATGATGAATCTTCTTAATTAAAAAACAGAACAGAGCAGATTTATTTTTTCTAAAGCCAGTGCAAAACACTTTTGTATTTTTTCAATGTTTAACTGGATATTTGTCAGTTACTTGTCATCACATATAGCTAGGCAAATGTACACACATTCTTTCAACTGATCATTAATCCAACAAAACTAAGAACAACAACAAGAATACATGTAGATTACATCTGATTTATCATTGATATCATTTTCAGCAAGTTGTTGGCCTCTAATTATCCAAGTTATACAGAAAGTTGACTCTATGTCTACAGTCTGGTGATTTATTTGTTGTTGATGAGAATGAAAACTGCGTCACAGACGACCATCTATGCAGGTTGTCAAGAGTAAAGGGAACACCGGATGAAAATAAATCCATAATAATTTTAAGATAACAGTATTAAATCGATAAAATTGACTAAAATCACAAAAAGTTAGTTTTTGTTTTAGTCACACTGAGGTAAAACAGTCTGATCACAAAAGTTGGAGCATGACTTTTTGTATAATTACTGCAGGCCATTTACAACTTATCACACAACCTAATAGACATTCATGTTTTCAAAATAAAGAATGGTGACCCCCCCCCCCCCCCCCATTTCACTCTAAATTACATATTTTTGCTACTTGTCTAGAAAAAGAAATGTCAAAGGCAAGACCCATCAATCTTGTCATTTTCAGCTGTGAAAAGCTACAGTATGTTAACCAGACAAACTAGATCAACCCTTACATGTATTTCACTAGTTCACCTGGGGAACAGCCCATAGAGGATGTTTGGGAATGGACAGCATTTTTCAACATCATATACTGCAGGTCGCTGGACAATCATTCTGTCATTTACAGGCCAATTGGACAGAAGGTGCTACTGCCACAGTGTAAAATACATAATGTAAGCCACTTTGTAGAACAAACTCTTGTCAAAACATATGTGAAGTGGAGCGAGAATGTCCTTTTTTCCAAAAATGCTTTCAGTTTTGTTGATAATTGTTCTTTTTGTTAAAAAATGTAGTCCAGATCTGATAAAAATGCAACTAAAGTTGTTAACATCCATACTAATCTATGTGCGATCAGCCACTTCCTGCTGATGTCACACTTGTAGCTCCCACCTCTTCCTGCCTTAAAGGATGCAGATTAGGCTGTGCTACCTTGGGCCGTACATAATTATTATAAAATGGAGCTTGGCAAGACGGATCGGTCTGAGTACAGATATTGAATCAGGCAGATCCAAGTGCTGGGCATTATGAAAAGTTAAAATAATGTGTTATGGTCTGTTTAGTGTTGAAAAAACTAAACCACAAGCAAGAGAAAATGTGTTTTTCAAAAGACAGCTGTCCAGCATGTCAGATGAGTAACCTTTGTTGTTTTCCGGCTTTAGAGGCTGTGTCAGACCTTAAAGACCACTAACAGTCTCTAAGTGACGTAAGCATGGCACTTTTCACTCCTCACTGTAATTCTGCAGGGATTCAATGACCCACATGGATCTTAGAGGGAAGGTAGAGTGAAGGGTTGGATCAGAGAGATCAAAAATGCAATAAACCACAAGTGTAATAGAGATCTACAGGTTTGATGAGCAATTCCTGCGCAGTGTAATGAAAACAAAAGCAACTGCACTCTATAAATGAAACACATAACTTTTAGAAAAATAATTTGTGAAGATATTTGCAGTTTTTTTCAAAAACTAAGGTGAAAAACTGTTAGCTTTGAATATTACGTATATGGGACTGTTTTTAGTTGCCCGACTAGTCAGAGTTCTTATTACTCCATGGCTTTTCCATTTATGCTACACTGATGGATACATTTGCTTCAGTGTCCACCATCATTGGTTAACGGCATCTTTACATATTTATACACATTAACATGCCTCTGATGCAGTAGTAGGAGCTGCTAGGAGATGGTTTATTTGTCCAAGGACATATCAACATGTGACGACAGGAGCTGTGATTGAAGTCAAGACCTTTAGGTTCGAAGACGAATGACCACCACAAAGGCTCTTTACACACAAGATGTTTTCAAATCACAGCCATCTTTAAAGACTACAAACCACAGCAAACATTTCAAATTATTTCCTGACATCATTTCTCCAACACATTGCACTATTCAGCCAGACTGCAGGGCCAAGCACCGGCTGCTTGTAGTAGCCTTGAAGATTCAATAGATAGAAAAAATCAGGGAAAATTCACAACAAACTATCAAACAATCGGTTCTAACACAACAGTAAAATATAACTTCAACAATAATAGGGATCTCATAAGTACGGTGTACATTTTAGGACATCCTCAGTCTCAGCAAAACCTCTGTCATTTCTCATACCAAATGGCCTCAGACCAAACGGCATCAGAAAAACCTCCGTCATACCAAACAGCCTCAGACCAAGCAGCATCAGAAAAACCTCCCTCAGACCAAATGGCCTCAGGCTTCAAAATGAAAGCCATCAGACAAAATACTGGAACACGGACTCAAATAAAAAACAGCGTCAGGTCGTAACAATATCATAATCATCGTAATATCATAAATGTTAAATCATCTTGAGACGGCATTCAGCCAAAAATCACAGTCTCATGATGACTAGATGATGGTTAGAATGCCAACGTTGACACTGTAGTATACTACTAAGTTTCCCATGATGCATTTCAAACCCCCGACAACAAAAATCAGAAGCACACCAGGCTAACAAATATCTCTGTTAATTCCCCACTTTTGAAAGTTCAAAGAGCATTTTAGTCACCACGTAGAATACCAAAATGTGGTCATTTGAGCCATAAAACGCACGGATACAAATTTCATTTGGACACTTCGGACATTCCGTTATGCGCGTCGTTATGCTCTCGAAGAAACTTCCGGTCGGCTCCAAAACAAGAGCCCAATTTACAAAAGCGCTAAAGACCTAAAAGGAGATAATAAAGAATGCTTTTATTTTGAAAACGGGAAGTTTGCTAGTGGCTGATTTTTAGCTGAATGCCGTATCAAGACGGTTTTCATTTGTGATATTACGATGATTATGATATTGTTACGACCTGACGCTGTTTTTTATTTGAGTCCGTTTTCCAGTATTTTTTTCTGATGGCTTTCATTTTGAAGCCTGAGGCCGTATTATCTGACGGAGGTTTTTTCTGATGCCGTTTGGTCTGAGGGACGTTTTTCTGAGGCCATTTGGTCTGAGGCCGTTTGGTCTGAGGCCGTTTGGTATGACGGAGGTTTTTCTGAGGCCATTTGGTCTGAGGCCGTTTGGTATGACGGAGGTTTTTCTGATGCCGTTTGGTCTGAGAGAGATTTTTCTGATGCTGTTTGGTATGACGGAGGTTTTTCTTGAGGCGGTTTGGTATGACAGAGGTTTTTCTGAGTCCGTTTGGTCTGACGGAGGTTTTCTGAGGCCGTTTGGTCTGAGAAATGACAGAGGTTTTCCTGAGACTGAGGATGTCCTAAAATGTACACCGCACATAAGGATGTTTGACAGGTCTGGGCAGGTCAAAACAAGTCAGAGCAGCACTCTGGCCCTGTTAAAACAATACATCAACATCCATTTTGGGCACTGAGTAACCAAGTTAATGTGATTTCAAACAAGATATAACCAACATGTGCCATTGACAACCTTCAATCAGAGATCACTTGCCTGTTCTCCTGTATGCAATGTGCAGTGAGGTAAAATAAATAGGCTTAACTATTCAACCAGATGCACTGTCAATTCAGAAACTTGTGCACAAACGGATAATTTATCAGGTGTTTTAAATAAAGACCAAGCGGCAAACTCATGGTTTGAGCATCAAGGCATATACCGGGCAATACATGAGGCTACTTGCTTGAGCATCAACCAGATTCCATGTTTAAATAACCATTTTCAGAGCAGGAACTTCAGACTTCATGAGAGCACGAGCATCCGTTCAACCATTTCCAGAAATGGCTGGTGAGTTCTCATCAAAAATGTGGGAAACTGTCCTACCTTGCACTTTTCACTTTTGAAAAAAATCCCTCGATCCCCTTTTGGATGTTGACCTCAACCAAAATCGGATGACTTTTCCCCTCTGCCACAATCAACATTTTTAGAAGATATTATCAGAATCTTTTGAGAACTTATCAGCAAAAAGTGGGAAACTGCCAAAACTTACAAAGTTAAATATTTACAACACAAATACAAACAAAATTGCATCTGTATCCAGATTCAGATCATCACCAAAATACAATCAATTGGTGCTAGGATCATTCTTGGTCTATCCTGAAAATTTCATCCAGTGCTGCTCCTATTTTTTTTAGTTATCCTGTAAACAACTTAACAATGCTGGGGAAAAAAAAAACTTCTTGGCAGAGGTTAAAACCCTGTTCAAAGCCTTATTCAGCAAACCAGTTGGGTATGGCTATTACTGTTCTGGAGATTTTAAGACCCACAACCTTATGTATTTGCTTGCTATTTGGCTCCTTGAAAGCTAATTTGAGGCAGTTTTTAAAACATGGCATCCTCTAAATTAGATTTTACTTGTTAATTAACTGTTTTGACCTATTAGCTACTGTGTTTGTGGAACAATTAAACCAATGTTGGGATTATCACATTGAACATGGTATGTCCGCAGTATGCATTTGTAGACTGTTATTACATTGGCGGATGTTACAGGGTTATAGGTAATGGCTTTAATATTCATTTATGACCTGGAGCCATGGATGAGAGTTTAGACACATACGCATTTGTAGTTTTTAGGCCTTTTATATCTAATAGGACAGCCTGAAACACAAACAACAAAGTCTTTCCATGTAAACAAATCAAGCTTTAATAATCTTTGATACTAATTCAGTACAGTATTTTCCATTATGCCCGAAATGAAAACAAACATTTTATTTGATTATGCTAAATTAATCAGTGCAAATACTGTTTTTTGCCTTCCACCGTATTAACTAATGGGTTTCATTTAAATTAATGGCTTTAAAACTATATTGCTTTGATTAGAATTGACTTTTTTAAATGTAAAATTCCTGTGAAGACAGATCAAAAGTTTGTGTTGAAAACCTTTTCATATTTTAAAAAGCAGTGTGAGAATGCAGAAAACTTGAAAGCACAAAGTCAAAAATAATGCAAAACGAAACACCTGCCCTGGGCATCCAGACTATTTTTTTTTTATCAGACAGCTAAATTAATCTACAGTGTTTTCAGTTCTGCTGCTCAAAGCCTGACCAACTGTTCAACAAAATCAGCTCTAAGTTATACATTACTGTCAAAGAACATGAAAGGTCGGACAATAAGAAATGATTCGGATTCTGATTTAAAAAAAAAAAAGCCAAGCCACTTTTGAAGCACAAGGTTGTTTAGAATGAGTGCCAAAGATCTGGAGATGCACTGATTTTACACCTGACATGCATCATTATTCCGTTATCTGACAACCTATTAACTATAAATTTCAACTGTGAGGTTTCTGGCTCAATTTCTCTGCTTTGCCTTTGCCAGCATTACCTGCATCAGTACTGTGCTCTTGCGCCAAGCCCTTCATCAACTCAACATTCACCTGTAAGCTCAGAAAAAAGAGCCATCGCCCTCCAAATTCTCTAATGATCTGCAAAGACTGATGAGGTCAAACTGTTGACACAAGAAGTGCAATAAATCAAAATGTTTTGTTATTGTAATGTGGGTCAAAACAATAGACAAATTGTGGCAAACTTTATTTTCCACAATGAATAAAAAAAGATGTAGTTGAACATTGTGACAAAGGTTGCAGGATGATAACTTTGCTTTCACATCTTGTAAAGTCAAATGAAGCTCAAGCTTTGAGCTTCTTCTGGGTTTACTTGTGCTGATTTGTCGGGGAAAATATATTTTGGATCTTTTTTAGATTCATGAGACACTCATTAATCAAATGGTATCTAAAGTATTATGGGTTGCATAGGCTTCGACACTGTAGTTCGTGGCTTTATATGCATTCTTATCTGAATTTTGTATTTGCTTTGGGTTTCATTGTTGCTAAATTTAAAACTGTTATTGTGAATCCCATAATTATCTGATAATGTAATAATGCAAACTATGAACTGCTGCTGCAATAAATGTTTAAAACAAATTGAAATTCAAATATGTTGACTGTTATATACTTATTGACATCAAAGTAGTACATTTGATTTTGTTTAGACTGCAATGGGAAATATTATTTTACTTAGTCATTTCTCTTGATTACCATTTATGTCATTGGCTAAATCAAATGATAGTAGCACTTAGTCTCAAGGTAACAAAAACAGAAAACAACTGAACATTTGTGGAGTTTTTCTACATTAAAAAATTGCTGGTAAACTTCTGAACATTATTGCTACAGTACAGGTATTTGCCAATTTTGGCAAAGTGGGCTGAACTGGAAAAGCATCTCACCACTCTGCTTACCTTTTCAAATGCTGACAATATATTTAGATATGTAGGACAGTTCTTTCATTTTGTTTGGTGTAATTAACGACTGATGATCATGAAGTGTTCGTGCTTTTAGAAACTATCTGATCACTAAAATACTTAAAATAATAATTATTAATAATTTCAAAAAGAAATAAAATATTAAAAAATTAAAACACATACAGTTCTAAAAGTACAGACATTTTCTACAACCGAAATATATGCAAATACTGACATTTTATTGCAAACAAACTTTTTACAGTTAAGTCTGTGTTGAGTTTGGTTGCAATTTTGTATTGCTTCATATTCAAAATAACAGTGATCAAACTGACAGAATAAACCTAACTATGGATGTTTGGGACTTCTGCCTTTGTTTTTTCAAGTACCATATGGATACAATTTTTTTTTTCCAGAACTGTTTTGGAGATTTTTATTGTTGGTGTCGTAAAAACCATTTTTCTTTGGTGACAGAAAAAAGAAGATATAACTAATATCCAGACAATACAGTGGAAAGTATCCATATGATTTTTGGACCTTGTCTTTACCTAGTCTGTCCAACTAATCATATAATGTTTGGCCATTTTCATCAAATAATTCTTCCAAAATATCAGGGTCACTAATTACTTCCTTTGAATCACATTCCTTTGTTTTGGGAATATATGTATTCTTCACACAACATACATAAACAAGCTGAAAATGGCAGAACTATCAGCTTCAAGACAAGTGTTAATTGTATTCTAAAAATATGCATTCAATGTTTTCTTTTCCTATTACAGTTAAAGCCTGCCTATTGAAAGTTGCAATAAAAAATTCCATTAGAGTTGTGATAAATTACATAATGAAGCAAAGAGTTTAGGAGTAAAACATCTTAAGCTGGGAAACACAGAGGCATGTACAGAGTTGTATACCAGCTGAAATATTTCATTGTCCAGTTAATTCTGGTCATGTGTCATCATGTGAGAGCTGGAGTGCACTGTGGGGTCTTACTTTCCCCTTTAGCAACTCTGTGGAGCTACAGTCAGCCTTCAAAGACAGTACAGAGCCGTTTCCACTCTAAAACAAACAATAAATCTGACTGTTGAGCTCGTGTTTCTTTCTGATGTTGTTTTGTTTTTTCGAAACCGGTGTTCCATTACAGCTTTCACACGTGCGCTTTTACGCACAAGTACAGTAACAAACCTGCTGATAGCTCGTCTCCTCCGGCTTGAAAGCGTTGTCCACCGACTCAAAAACAAAATTAAAGTGTGGAAAATTGTGCAGCCAGTACGTCCACCAAGGAGCAACGTAATCGAGCCGCACAGTAGCCATATTCATATTGAAAAGTAAGTCCAAAGATCCACGGATCGCGCGCTTCCTTTTGGAGACCTTGGCACTCAGATATTCCCAGAATCTGCGAAAGTTGTTCAATATCTGGGCAATAACACCGAAAATTAAATTGGAAGCTCTTCTTTTGCCATTAAACCGCCTGAACAGTGCTGCATGTTCACTTCTGAACCTGTTCCCATTGTTTTGTGCCAAATGTTGGTTTGCGCTTCAGCCACGGAGCGGGCCAAGCGTTTGAATCCGAGACACGGGATGGAGTGACGATGTGAACCTGCCTCCTTTTACAGAGAAGGCGTGCCAAACCACTTTTCAGTTAAGTGGGCCAGCAGGGTCATGGTTTCAGTTTGATTTAACCAAAAAAAAAGCAAGTCAGGGGTGTGGTGAGCCTCTGCACCGAAACCAAATTTAAAGAGGGAATAAAATAAACTACGAACTGCTATGAACGCACAAAAACAAAGAAAACTCCACCTCTGAGGATGAGTGGCCTGTAATCACCTCTCCACAAATGACTGTTTTTCGTGTGATATTGTACAAGAAAACCTACAGATGAATTTTTAAATCAAAGTTTGTTGAAGAAAAACGTCAAGCTCAGCATCTTGTCTTGAGCAGACTTCAGGGTTTCTGTTTTTGTGCAGGAGCGCAGGGGTATTTACTATTACTATTTATGACTTCTGCTGTTAATGTCTGACCTCTTGTGGACAGTGATGCGCACTGAGGTGAGCATTAATGACAATGTTAATGAGGTGCTGCCCTTAATGTTAAATATATCTCTACCCTTCTCTTGTTCCCAATATGTCTTCAGTGTTTAAAGCAAATATTCCACCTGTAACAAAATCACTATAACAACTGTAAAACTACTGCACTACGTTTTAGATATTATTAGTGAACCCATTAAGTGCTCCTCAACAATTGCATTTTATTTAAAATATGTCTCAAGACAGAACAGAAGAACATGAGGCAACATCACATTACGGTGGCCCTAAAGGCAAATGCAAAAACATTTCAACAAATGAAAAATAAAATATTCTGTCAAACAGGCCTAGTTTTTTTAATTTTTTAATATTTAATATTTTTGAGGAAAAAAAATAATTTGTTGAGTTGCACTAGATTCAGAGAAACATTTAAAATCATAGGACTTGTATTGCATTCACAAAGTGCAAATACTTTTGCATTTTGTATTGTTTTTTTATTCTTTCTTTGTCATGGCTTTATTATTGGTATCTGTTTTTCATTTTTTAAAGATTGTTTTATAAAACATTGTCATTATTATTGTTATCAGTGACCTTACAGATCAAGTGCAAAGATTTATCTAGATCTGCAGTCCATGAACATGTCAAGACATGCTGATCTTAAACTGTCGGACTATTTGCCCATGCAGTTGTTTACAAAGTGGTATATGTTATTTGTGTCTACGAAATAGTCAAACATTTAGTGCCAAAAAACACCGTTGAGTTATTTTGATTTAGAGAAATGTTAAAAACATATATTTTGTGTCATAACTTCAAAAGTTACAGTATATTCTGAAGGATAATTTTGTGGCATTTTCATTCAGGACCTGGAATTGCATTGACAAAGTTGAAATATTTTCAGATGTTGTAAATTATTCTAAAACTCTTCTTATCCTAAAGTGAAATGCATTTTTCGTGAAGAAAATTGTTTTGTCTTTCAATTAATTAGATTAATTTTATGGGATGTATTTATGTTATGTGAAAGGCTTTTTTTTTTTTTTTAATTAAAGGACAATTTTTATTTGTACTATTATTGTTATCATCATTATCATCATCATCATTGTCATATCATCATCACCATTAAGACTCATATAAATATTATTACTACATTTGTTGATGTATTTTATACTTAACTTGCCATCAGGAACATATTTTCGAGTTTATAGTGTTTTTCCTTCACTTTAAGAAATGTTTTTGTTTTCTGCATTTTTTCTGTATTTATGATTTGTATCAAAATATACACGTCATAAATTTGAATATTTAATTAGCGAAAACATTTTCTGTTTTGTGAAATGTATTGAATTTTGCAGTTTTTTTTATTTTAGTGTTATATATCATATATATCATGATAATAATGAGTCCATTGTGTAGTTCTTTTTAAAACTTCTGTAAATGTCTTCATATATTTGTCTTTACACACTTGCAGCTGTGAGAGGAATTAATACTTCTGAGCCCATTTAAGTGATTTTACTCACTCCATGTTGTTACAACTATTTTTTTAACAATGATATTCCTTCATTGTCATCCAGATTAAAACTGAATTCTTAATAATAATAAAAAAAACATTTTATTTTTTGTATCCTCTGCCCACCTCTAATTCTACTTGCTCACACCCCAAATGCGGTGGACTACTGTTCAGCAAGAGTCTGATTCTGCTCAAGATTTCCTGCTGCTAAATGGAGTTTTTGTTTGTTTGATATCAAATTTTAACTGTTGCTCTTGCCAATTATTGCAAAGTGTTGTGCACATGGTGGATTCATAGTCAGGTTTGACATAAAACAAATAGATTACTTCTACTACTACTACTACTACCACTAACAATAATAATAAGAAGAATAAGAAGAATAAAATACAGTTTTTAAACTGAACTAAAATATTTACAAAATTAAGAGTACTGCATTGATCAACTCTTTTGTCTTGAGATAATATTAGCTAATTGCCCTTCGGTATGAGTGTAAGCGTGAATAGCTCTCTCAGTCTTTCTATGTGACCATGTCCATGAAATGATCAGGTCAAATGAAGGTATCGAGGTGCAGCAGCAGCTTGGGCACAGACAAAGAGAGTTGGGGCAGCCACGCCCAGTCCTTATGAAACCTCCAGACTCCTCCTGTGAAGCTTCCTCCATCTGAAGGAACTTCATACTTTTGTTCCTTTCTGGGATTTTTTTCATTCAGTTTTTTTTTTTTACATTTTGGGTTTGAAGGAGCTGTATTTTGAGTTAACAGAAATGGTTTGTCCATTCCATGAAAAAATCAGAAGTGTTTTGTAAACACTGCTCCTGAAACACTTTCTGATCAGTGAGATGCTTCCAGCTGACCTTTGAGACCACTGTAGCTTACATACGGTTTACTCTTGGGAGCATGCAGAGGAGGAGATTTATTGTGTATTTTGTTGACAATACACAATGTATGAGCAGAGACATACGCAGCTTTGTCCAGAATGAACAGGGGGAAAAAAAACACATCATAACATTGACAATGGAATCTGCTGCACATATGTGGAGAGAAGAAAATTTGAGCACAGTGGATTCAGAAAACTAACAGAAAGATACTAAAGGTTGCACGAGTGGTACGGAAAAAGATATTACATAGAGAAATTACACACTGCACTGAAAAGAGCATTTTTAAACTAAAGGCGGTGCAATTATCAACAGCATGAGTGCAATCAGCTCCGTAAATACTGAGTAGAGTATGGACCCCTCGGAGGAGACTGCTTATGGAGGAAAGTACCACCAGTGCTAATGTGCTGGTGTCACTTTCCTGTCACATGCCACAGAGTGTCGAAAACTTTGTAAGTCAGTACTGCTCCTGGCTGGATGCTGGGATCAAATAAGCCAAACCAATTAAGCTGTAAATAGGCGAACGATCAGCAAAAAGAAATACTGTTCTGATCAACATTTACAATAACAAACACATGATAGATGCTGCAAGTTCACATTAAGAGGGTTTTCTTTTTGTTTTTTTTGTTTTTTTTTGTGTTGTACATAAAGTGAGTCTGAATTGTTGGTGTAGACGGCCTGCTGGTGTGGACCCCCAGAGCTTCAGCTTTTACATTTACAAATATTTGGTCATGGGGCTGCAGCCTCTGAACACCTCACCAGGAAGGCATACTAAATTCAGAGTGATCAATAAAATTAAAGAAATTTCTGTTCCTGCAAATATCACAGATACATTAGTGTAGTTTTGATGAACGATCATGGATGACTTGCTGCTTGAATCTGCTTGACTCCAAGTGCTTTAGGATTAGTATTAATGTTTTTGTCTTTACACAAGTACAGAGTACATCTGATGTCACACATCAACACAAATGACATCATTGAACTTAAATTCAATTTTTTAGATCTGTTAAATCCAGTTTAATCACAGTTTAACTAGATTCTACTATATCAATCATCAGTCCCCTAAACTTCATAATCATTAAATCTGTTAACATCACTATAGATAGATCTGTCCATCATGGTTGTTATTGATTATACCACCATAGTTACTACTTCTTTAACCATATAGAGAAGAGGACTCTCTTGGAAACGTGATGCTTCATCTCAGTGGGCTACCTCTCATAAATGTGGACAAATTGGACAAATATGATGAGGACAAAGTTATGCTCTTGGCATCCATCAGTTTGTCACGATCATTGATTCAGATGTTAGTCCCTTTGTTTAGAAAATTTAAAATAAATTTTTTGACACAGTAAAGCGACAAGTTTTGCTCCAAGAACAAAAAAAAAACGTACAAAAAGTGAGTTTTTTTTTAAAGCTTGGGAAGTGATACAGCACCACAGAGCTGTTCTGTCTGTTTCAGACACCCTGCATCAGTAAGTTATACTTTCACCATCCAACAGTCAGCAGTGATGTAAAAAAATATATATATATGGCAGGTACAAAATACGATCCTTATGGAAGATATTTCTGAGTAACTTGATTCAATTATAACTGAAACCATGATGTGAAAAAGTCACATTATTTCCTCCAAAGAACATAGTTTCCTACCCCCCCTCCAAAAAAACCCAACAAAAAAAAAAACTTTTACCAAATTTTTGATGAAGTTTTTAAAGTTGTTTTATCTTGTTTTAAATTTTGCCTTCAGATGTTATTCTTCTGAAGCAAACCAACTACAAATACAGACATAACACTCATTTGGCCATTTCATTAGCCCTATTCCAATTCATAATCTTTCTCTCTTGAAAATGGGATGTCACATCTCAAGAAGCCTTTAATACATTTATACTTAACAGAGACAAATATGGTAGGGATGCACTTGTGGTCTGGGCACCCATGAGTTCGTCACTACCATAAATTTTTGTATTTATGTATTAATATCTATCTATCTATCTATCTATCTATCTATCTATCTATCTATCTATCTATCTATCTATCTATCTATCTATCTATCTATCTATCTATCTATCTATGTGCATATATCTATATATATAGTATGTATATGTGTATCTTATATATTTATATATGTATTTATGTGTATCATAAAATGAAAACTCTTCTGCTCTATTGTTAGGTGTCGTGAGATAACACTTGTTTTGAATTTGCACTATACAAATAAAAATTGATTGATTTGTTGATTAATTGATTGATTGATTGAACCATTTTTTGTAACAAAGACAGGGTGGTCTAAGTATATTTGAAGCTATCGATCTCCAAGAATTTTCAAGCACAGCCATCTCTACAGAAGACGTTTTGAAAGTGAGTAAGCAGCCAATGAGCAGAATTTCTCTGCGTGAAAATATCTTGTTTATACCAGAGGTCAGACTAGAATGACCTCAGTGTTAAGGGGACAATTGCAATAGCAACTTAAATAACCACTCATTTGCAAAGAACAATTCTGAATGCCAACAACACATATAATAGACATTTTGAAGCAGATAGGCTATAGAGGCAGAAGACCGCATTCCTGTCCTGTTTGTGAGAATCAAATCCATTTTTCAGTCAACAAAACATTTTTTTATGTTGGATTATGAACTTTATTAATAATCTGAAGTTTATTTTCAAGAAAGTTTAGCTAACTTCTTAACTAAAAAAAAATAAGGTCAGGTGTGGTCAGGCCAAGTTCACATACAGACGAGCGTCAGTGGGTGCTAGACTGGCACAGTGGTCAGAAAACATACATAACAAAAATGTGCCGCAACTGGTCTGGGTGTGAAACCTGCCTGGGGTTGTCTTCATTTTCAGTAGCAGTTCTTTCAACTCAAAATGTTGAGTTTTCACCCAAATGTTAAAAATGTAGTCTAGATAGTTAGCATGAATTAAGAGTCTTCTGAATTTTTGTCATGAATAACATATTTTATGGGTGACATACCCGCTGATGCCTCCTTTCTGCAGACAAAAAGCTCAAATCACCAAACTAATGTCCTGTACATGACAATGAGTTCCCTGTACTCCAGTGGCCTCCACAGTCACCATTCCTCGGTTCATTACAGCACCTTTAGGATGTGGTGGAAAGGCAGATTTGCATTGTATGTGCAGATGTCAAATCTTCAGCAACTGCATGATGCTATCATAAAATCTCAGAGGAATGTTTCCTTCATCTTAAAATCAAGGCAGTCCTGAGGACAAAAGCAAATATTTATTAGTTTAAAGTCATTGTATTACCAATTTCAATAATATCATAATTGGACACAAGCTGTTTTTCAGGTTTTGTCTCAAATACCTTCAACCTATCTAGTAAATCTACTGCTCCATCAGCCTCGGTGTGATGGCATTATATCCATTTCTCGCTGCTGTGCCTGTTAAGTGTAATAGGTCTGTTCAATTTTCTTTTTCCGTTCTTTAACTTGAAGTTTAATAGAACTGCCCAAAGCATATCTGAATTTGATCTATAAAATTTGATCTATAAAAGGCTCCCATCTTACTTAAACCATATTGAAATTCTGAATATTAAATTCATGACAAGTAAAGTGTAATTAACATTCTGTTACAGGGAAAAGAGACGGCGACAGTACAAAAGAAATGGGAATGGCCAGCCTTGGGAAATCAACCATGTGAAATAAAATAAAAGTGTATTGGCAGATAAAAGAAAAGATTAAAAACTGTATAATGCCTTTCGCCCCGAGGAGGAGACATTTTATCTGCTTGGACTTCCTCGCAAGCTAAACCATCTTGATGTCATATGGCTACCGCTGTAATTATTTGGATGCTTTGATGCACCTCCACGGCCAAGAGCGCCCAGAGAGTGTGCTTGGAGTCTGAATCCTCCAAGTAGGTGACACTTGAAACACACTGTATGAATATGAATTCTCCACTGTGCTCTGCATCCACAAACAGTCGGATTTGGTGCCAGAAAATTCTCCTGTGATTGCAGTGCCAATCACTCTCAGCGTCTGAACCGGGGGACCGAACGTGGAAGAAAGAGCAACATGAATAAAAGCACTTCTGTCTGCTGTCTCTTTAATTCGCACTTTGGGTTTCAAGCCTCCTTGCCTGCTGTTTTCATTCATTCTTGTTATCTCGCTGCAGACAAAACATGTCACGGCAACAAATCACATCGATTCCAGAGTGAACTTGCACCTCAGGGATGAATGTAGTTAGGCCAAAAAGACCACTTAGGTTGTAGCTTTTTTAAAAACTCTCTCTCACACTGGTCATTTCATGTTCTTGGACTAATTGAACTGAACTACATGAATGTGAATCAGTCTGTTAAACATTAAAAAAACACTGCCAGAGTTTGGTCCCTGCAGTGGATTTACAATAAGAGAAGTGAGAGCTTAAAGTGCTTCACATAAACCGAGATCTCCAGGGAGACTGGTGCCATGGTTCATGGGGTTCAGTACAGTAAGATTTACAGTAACCCTGAACAATGTGGTGCAATACCAACTGAAGTGGGTAACATGAAATAGAAAAACAGCCGAGGGCCTGTTAACCAGGGAGCAAATGAGCTACTATCCCATCTTTATCAAAATTGGAGCAATTACCATTATCAACAAGTATCTAGTCCTGGTATTAAACCAGCAAACAAATGTTAGACACTGCTGGATAACCTGCTAAAATTGACTACATTAAAACTTGAGTCTCAGTAAAGATTGAATGAATAAGAATAAAATAATACTATCAAACTGGAAAAATGGAGCTAATTGATCAGAATGTGCTTTATTGGCCAGGTTTGTTAGACAAACAAGGAATTTGGCACCGGCTCACTTCACTCTCCAAGTACAGAATAGATACACACAATGTACTGTATATCCCATATTATAAACGTAACAGAAGCACAAGGCATGAATTAATATCATAAATGAAATATTTAAAAATTAAGTTAAGGTAAGAACAGAAATAGAATAGAATATGTACACAATGTACGTGATAAAAAAAAAAAACAAGAACAAGGTCCACAGATGCATATACATGGGAGGATGATCTGAGCAATTAATGATCATAATATAGGGTAGATGGACAGACGTTTGCAGTTAAGTGATAAGTAAATGACAAAAACATATATGCTTTAATGCACAATTGGTATTATGTCCATGGTATTCTGTGTGAAGACCAAAATAAGCTTCAAATTGTTAAGGAAGCCGTCTTAAGCTGAAAATGAATGAATGTCCAGGTTTACATGAAGCCTAATATTCTGATTACAATTGGGTTAGAAGCCCTAACAGAATAAAAATGCTTCATATAAACTCCTCAATCAGAATAAACATATATAAGCATCTAAACCTGGCTAAAGACTAATGAAATAAACTTTGTTTCACACAAAACTTTGTGGCATCTGGACCATTTTTGCATCAAAAATGTTTTTAGTTATTTTATTAAAAATTTAACTTGATATTTGGTACAACAAAAACATGAACAAAACAAATATGCTCTTAGAAATGTACAAAAATACTTCTCTTTTAATATTAATGTAATTTTACGGAAGTAAACCGCTGCAAGGACACCCAAGTATTACTTTGGTGTAATTAAAACCAGAGATGAAAACATATTTTTGAAGACCGAAGCAAATGGCTAAATAAAAAGAAAGTAAATTGCTTTGAAGAAAAAAAAATGTTTTCATTATTTTTACCACTTATCCCCTTTAAGGTTTACTGGGGGCTGGATCTTATTCCAGACAATTAAGATAGACCTATCAAGTATCTTTTTCAGTCAGTGGGAGGAAGCCAGGGTGCCAGAGAGAACCAATGCATGGACAGGGAGAACAGAGAAAGCCCCTGACCAAAACGAGGTTCAAACTAGAAACTTCCTTGTTCTGAGGTACACATACTACCTGCAGCACCACTGTGCCACCCCATAAAATAACATTACCATTTTATTTTTTAAGGACTACTGTCAGACACGGGCCTTGAGGATTTTCTTGACTATGTCTCCTTCATGGCAGCCCTGTTAGCTACACTGTAGATTCACTTTACAGAAGTAGACCCAAATATATAACCAGTGAAAATGAACGAGTGCCTAACTGCAAGTTAACCAGGAAAAAATCAGAAAAGAACTGTGAGCTAATTAGAAAACTCCAGGTTCCTTACTGCTAGCTAAAAATAGGGCAGATGAGTGATTAAAACCTACCAGTAAACAAGCAATTTACTCACAGGTTAAGTCATAAGCACAGCCAACACGGAAATAATAAGCAATAGTTGCTAGCTAACTTTAGTTTTGATAAGTATCTTACTGCTGGTTTAGTGAGGATCAAATAAGGAAGCTAAATGCTAACTGACCTGCACTGAAATTTGACTTAGCACTTAGTCACTTTTCACTCCCTGGTAAAACAGCTAATTGCTAAAAAAAAATATCAACTGACTGAATCACTGAAAGTATGGGCTAACTAGTAGTCAGTCACTAATATGTTCACAGGTTAGTTTCTTATTTGTAATTAACTATGTCAACTTTTTAGTGGCTAAGTAGAAGTTTGTCAACTATTTATTCATCAGTAATTTAGGTGTTACTGTGGGGAGTTTCTAAGTAATTACAAAAAAGTCTCACTTTTAGATATGTGCCTGATCGAAATACACACTTTAAGATGACTTTTATAGCATCAAAATAGTTTATCTATAAATGCTATTCCTTAGCCTTCTGGTCGGGTCGGACAGGGCTGGACTGGCCTGGATACTCAACTTCGGGAACAAGACAATTAAAACTAGAGCAAATTTATATTATTTTATTATTTATATTACACGTCTTAGAGCACCGGGCTGTAAGTAGTGATATATAGCCGGCTACAACTACGATAATAAGTTTTCCAAAAATTGCTTGTTGTCACATTTCAAAAACTACCACTATGTAACTAGAAAGAGATACATTACCTCGTTGCTTTGCATCCTGTAAGTTGTTGAAAAAAGAAGTTGTAAAGCAATGCAGAGTTCTGAGGAAGGTCTGAGCTGCATTTACCACAACAAACACACGCTTTGGCTTAGTCACGTCTTTGGTGCGTTCCATTGTAGTCAGAAGTGGGAATTTCCGGGTTCCGAGTAGGAAACTGCAACTGGAACATTCCCCGAAGTCTGAATTTCCTACTGGGAACTTGGTGGAACTTCGCCACCCCCGAGTTGATAATCGAAGATGGATGCCCCCAGTGTGAACAGTTATTTAGCTCCTGTAATAATCAATTTATTTGCACTTCTGACTGGGGTGTGTCGCTCTAGATCAGCTGTATGTAGTATTGTTGGCCTTAT
Source organism: Scarus forsteni (assembly GCA_036419115.1). Classification (NCBI taxonomy): domain Eukaryota; kingdom Metazoa; phylum Chordata; class Actinopteri; order Labriformes; family Labridae; genus Scarus; species Scarus forsteni. Next base: position 18,366,711 of record JAZDUH010000342.1, read on the forward strand.
ATTTACAAAAATGCTGCCATAGTGATAATCACATTCTTTATACAACAACGCAGGGCGCGCTAACATCAGCTAACAATAGCCTGGTAGATCAGCATGTTTTTTTCTGACTTCAACTGGAACGCCGATAAGTCGGAGATGATGTCACTCCCATTTCCAAGATTATTGGAATGCAGCATTACGACAGTCGGCGCGCGTGCTCATGGGTAGCAGAGTCTTAATGTCACCGGTAATAGATTCTCCTCATAGCACCTTTAAGACGGCGAGATATATTTTTAATTTTGTTGCTGATGCTTGAGATTTGATGATTTTTGTGACCATTCAATGGACTGTAGTGTCATTAGCTCCACTCTTTAGGGATGGTTTGGCATGCACAGCACCCTTTTGTACTGTTTGGGGAGATTATTTGGGGACCTTTTCTCTTTTCGAGAAGCGTAAAAAACAGTAAATACGTGCCATAACTCGCCAAACTGAACCAGACTGCATGGTTGAAATTCAGTTTTAGTGACACTTTCGTTGCTTGAAAGTTTGCAAGTCCCAACTCTCCCAAATGATGTTCTGTATTGACAGATTTCCAACAAAAACAACTTATTTAATGATGAGGTGCCAGTCCAGCATCTCTGCAGGGTAGAAAGCATCATGTTTCCATGGTTTCCTGTGGTTGTGCATCTACGTGTATGAAGTAGAGAAACTCGGCCCTATCATCTCATCGAGATTCTTTATGCACAAAATAATCCACAAAGTAAGATCTAAACCTAATCAACCGTAGCTTTTAGATCACATCCACAAGTCTCATGGTCCTTTCATCAGACCGACTCTCCAGGGTTTGTCCATTTGGGCTCTCACGTTGCAGGAAATACATATCAAAGAGGACTTTGATGTTGAGTAAGTTTCACCAATGCTATGAGGCTGAAAAAGAGTAGTGAAGAAATGGTCATATCTTGAGTGACAAGTCTCAAGGTCAGTTTTCCAAAGACTCAATTTTAATGTTTAAAAGCATGTGTCGGAGAAAAAAAAGCCCTGCTGAATTTCAGATCGAAGAACAAATATTCCTTCAGGAGCAGGTGATACTGCAACCTTGACTTCTGTGCACGGACACGTTTCATTCAGAGCTGGCTGGAACTGCCATGAGAATAATGTCATACCCTGACTAGAATTTGAGAAAAGTTCAATTTGACTCAATGACAAACCTGTTTTCTTCCTTCTACAAAAACCTACTATGGCATCAGATATGAGAGAAATAAGAAATGTATGAGATGCCTAAGCACAACCAGACATAAGTTTGGTATGCGCCGAGGTCTGATGACACAAATTTCCATTAAAAAAAAAAACTCTCTTCACAGTCCTCGTAGTTATATAGCTGTTGCCACTTCCTCATCATGCTCTCAAGTGTCCTCCACAAGCGCTGGGCTTACCTCCTGATTGACTGTCTCCATAACAATCACAGGGATGATTGGTTCATTTAAAAGTGTTTTGAAGAGCCTCATGTCCTGGGATCCTTCCAAGTCGTAAAAAAAAACTTCCTGCTCAGTGGGATGTGAGAAAGTGTTGTATTGGACTTTTCCTCCTTCACGGTTATTGCTCTTTTTTGGATTTGTGACTCAAATCCCCTTCCTCTATTTTGAGTGATTTATACATATGAATGAAGATTTATGCCTGAGAGCTCACTGTGCCGGTATTATCCAATCAAACTGGGCTGCTCAGTGGCTCCTGAGATTGCATTAAAGTGTAATATCAATGCAGCAATCCTGGGGATATTGCCACTTTGAAATGGCCCAGGGACCCTCCGATTCTAGAGCCATGTGTTATGATCAAGAGGATTTGTCTGTTTAGGTAATGTGTCATGTTGGAGATTGCTTGGGTAAATTAATGAAAAGTTGCCAGCCATGTTTAATTTACTGTATCACTGATTGGATGCAGAGGAAAAAATGAAATGTCAAAGCTGTGCAGGTGACCTAGAACAAACAAATAAACAAGCAGACTACAATCTGTCTCTGTCTGTGCAGTAAATTAAAAGAAGAGTCTCTGGAACCTGTTTTCCAACCTGTGTCCTCATTGCAAAGGAAACCTTGTTTATTCATTTTATATTCTACCTTTGGTTTCTTATACTCTATGAATAAATTTTAATGTCCCAATGACTTGGGAAAAAAAAAACAAAAAACATTGACAGCTGTTTTCAAAAACAGGACAGAATCGCAGATGCAAAGCAACAACTCTAGGTGGAGGTACTGTCTCTGAAGCCAAACACATACAAACCATTTTATTCTCATAAAAATATAAAAAGGGTACATTAAAAAAAGAAAGAACCCTGAACTGAAAATTAGTTTAAAATATATAAAAGTGTATGAAGTAGTGTTTCTCAACTGGTGGTGGTTCTCGTGCCACTCACAGGCCACAAAGCAGTTTATAATGTGTTGCAAAAGTTTATCTAGAAAACAAAAAAATATCTGCATTAAGTCCAAAGTGTAAGATTCAAAGTTCAATGTTTCTTTACTAGCATCTAAAAAGGTGTGTATGTGGTGCAGAAAAGAGTTGGGCATTACAACAATCAAAAGACGAAATAACAGCTTAAAGCTGGGGTTGGAGATTCTGGAAAACTATCATGAATTTGAAAGTAGCATCTCCTCAGGGCTCCGCCTAACCGCCCCCCCTTGCTCACATGCACGCGTGCGGCTGATAAATCCAGAAGACTGACTCAACTCCAAACCCTCAGCACAACGTGTTTCTTTTACACTACACCAAGTCATGTCTCAGTCAGCGGTAAGAAAACACCAAACAAAGATGTAAAGTTAGTTAGTACTCACAGCTGATGTTGATCGGGGTATAGGTAGCCACATAGCTGTCAAATCTCCCGTTTTGGCCATGAAACTACCGTATTTTCCGTATTTCATCCTCTTTCCTGCCGTCCTCCTGTATCAGTATTCTCCTGTAAATCTCCCGTGTGATGATACAATAATAAAAACATTCCTCTGCCTCTCCAAACTGAACTTTGTCTCTAGCCTGAAGGGGGCTGTAATGCTCCAAAATGATGGATGCCAACCGCCGTAAAACCGAAGAAGAAGAAAAAGCCTCGCGAGAAAGTCCACCTGCAGTAGCCTGGGTGGCAGCTATCGTGAGATTAGAGCAGCAGAACAAACTTAGAAAAACAAATAGTTTAATTTAAGATTTCTTGTAAATCTGTCTTAAAATGTGAGGGATACTGGAGCTTGGTTGGGGTTGGGGCAGGCTTCCCTTATTTTCAAAGACAAAACTTTACAGGTAAGCATTCTCCCACGGACTCTGATACGTATGAGCTTGGCTATATGCACAGAGTCTGTGCACGCCGGGAAAATGCACGCGCAGTTGGAGGGCAGAATGGCGACGGGATATGATTGGTTTAAAAACAGGTGTCCCGGCATGATTATTGGTTGGTGTTTTCCCTGTTTTACTCCTGCTGTAGATAGCGGATATGTTTCGCTGTGTCTTAAGAACACATTATGAGTTGATTACCATCGGGTCATAAAGACCATTTTAACCAGTATTACAAAAAGTGTATCTAAATCAAATCGCCAACCCCAGCTTTAAGTAATTAAAATATCAAGACCCGTCTAGACAAATGCATTAAAAACAAATGTCAAGATATGCTTAGCTTTAATAAGGATGGACTTAATTATGAATGACTTGTTGCTTCTTACTACAAGTTTAGACAAATGCTAAATGTGAGTTGGTTCGTTGTAACATGACTCCATTTCTTTACTGGGCAGTGAGACTGACAATAGGATAGGGTATCCCCAGCTGATGAGCCTAGCATGGATGGGGCTGATGGAGGGTTTCAGGATGAGACAAGGAACAGACACTGGCTTCAGTAGAGTACACACTACATGGAAATTGGCCTGATTTTCATCTTGGATTGCTGCTTATAACCAGACAGCAAAAGCCAAACTATCCTGTTATGTGAGGTGTGTTAAGTCATTTTATCCTTTTATTATTTACCACCTGGAATCCTTGTGAGTGTGGAGTACACAGAGGACAGTTCTGGTGGTAGTGTGGGGGGGATGTACAGAGTAAGTAGGCCAGAAACATGTAAGGAACTGAACTGTTTGGAGCTTTATGGACTAATAAGAGGATTATGAAGGTGGTTTTAAGTCTTACTTGGAGGCAATGGAGTGTTGAGAACTGAAGTTAAAGGTTAAAATTGTTCTGCATGGTAACAGTTCTGGCTGAAGCATTTGGACCTGCTGAAGATGATCTATTGTTAGGTTTGGTTTCTCAAAGGTTAAAAGTTGGGGGCAAAAAAAAAATATATATATATATATAAACCTGGAAAGGCATATGGGAGAAAGAAGCATCACATAACAGCGATGCACAGTGGCTAAACAATTTAAGAGCAGACCACGACAATCTCCCTGAACAAGATGCCGTGACCATCACAGTAGCAGATGTCCAAGAAAAAGTCTCAGGTATGAAAAACTGGACAGCACCAGGCCTGGATATGATCCATGCCTACTGGCTGAAGAGGCTGACCTCACTCCATGAGCGCCTAGCAGCACAAATGAACCAAGTGCTGAGAGATGGGACCCACCCAGAATGGCTGACCAAGGGCCGCACAGTCCTGATCCAAAAGGATCCCCAGAAGGGAACAGTCCCATCCAACTATCAGCCAATCACCTGCCTCTCCACAACATGGAAACTCCTGTCGGGCATCATTGCGGCAAAGATAAGTGGGCATATGGATCAATACATGACAGAGACACAGAAAGGCATTGGTAAGAATACCAGGGGAGCAAAACATCGGCTGCTGGTAGACAGAACAGTCGCTCAAGACTGTAGAACCAGACAGACCAACCTGTGCACTACCTGGATTGATTACAAGAAAGCCTATGACTCAATGCCACACACATGGATCCTGGAATGCCTGAAGCTGTACAAGGTCAATAAGACTCTAAGAGCCTTCATTGCAAACTCAATGAGGCAATGGAACACCACCCTTGAGGCCAACTTCAAGCCAATTGCACAAGTCTCCATCAAATGTGGTATATATCAAGGAGATGCTCTGTCCCCACTGCTGTTCTGCATAGGCCTGAATCCCCTTAGCCAAATAATCAACAAGACTGGCTACGGATACAGACTCCGAAATGGGACCACCATCAGCCACCTCCTCTACATGGACGACATCAAGCTGTACGCCAAGAGCGAGCGAGATATCGACTCACTGATCCACACCACCAGGATCTACAGCAATGACACTGGAATGTCGTTCGGACTGGAAAAGTGTGGCCGAATGGCGACAAAAAGAGGGAAGGTAGTCCATACAGAGGGCATAACACTCCCAGAGGGCAGAATAGCAGATGTGGAGGAGAGTTACAAATACCTTGGCATACCACAGGCAAATGGCAACCACGAAGAGGCCACTAGGCAAGCAGCAACAGCCAAGTACCTGAAGCGAGTAAGGCAAGTCCTAAAGAGTCAGCTCAATGGCAGAAACAAGGTTCAGGCAATTAACAGCAATGCCCTGCCAGTGATCAGATACCGTGCTGGGGTAATAAGCTGGCCAAAGGGGGACATTCAGGCCGCAGATGTTAAAACTCGGAAGTTGCTCACCATGCACGGGGGATTCCACCCCAAGTCCAGTATCCAGAGGCTATACACTAAGCGCAGAGATGGAGGCAGAGGGTTAGTGAGCATCAGAGCCACTATCCAAGATGAAACATCCAAGCTCCATGACTATGTCAGGAAGATGGCCCCAAGAGATGAAGCGCTTAATGAGTGTCTCAGACAGTGGAAACTGACAGGGAAGGAGGAACCAGAGGAACCATCATGGGAGGACAAACCCCTGCATGGGATGTACCACCGACAGATAGCTGAAGTGGCTGATATGAACAAATCCTACCAATGGCTGGAGAGGGCTGGACTGAAGGATAGCACAGAGGCACTAATCATGGCGGCACAGGAACAGGCCTTGAGCACCAGAGCAATAGAGGCCCAGATCTACCACACCAGGCAAGATCCCAGGTGCAGGCTATGTAAAGAGGGCCCTGAAACAGTTCAGCACCTAATAGCAGGGTGTAAGATGCTGGCAGAAAAAGCATACATGGAACGCCATAACCAAGTAGCCGGTATAGTGTACAGGAACATCTGTGCAGAGTACAAACTGGAGACCCCGAGGTCAAAATGGGAAGCACCTCCCAAGGTGATGGAGAATGACCAAGCCAAGATCCTGTGGGACTTCCAGATACAGACCGACAAAATGGTAATGGCCAACCAACTGGACATTGTGATCATAGATAAGCAGCAGAGGAAAGCCGTTGTGATAGATGTAGCCATTCCAAGTGATAGCAACATCAAGAAAAAGGAACACGAGAAACTAGAGAAATACCAAGGGCTCAAAGAGGAGCTGGAGAAATCCTGGAAGGTGAAGGCAACAGTGGTGCCTGTGGTCATCGGGGCACTTAGGGCAGTGACCCCCACACTGGAGAAGTGGCTCCAACAGATCCCTGGAGGAACATCAGACATCTCACTCCAGAAGAGTGCAGTCCTAGGAACAGCTAAGATACTGCGCAGGACCCTCAAGCTCCCAGGCCTCTGGTAGAGGACCCGAGCTGAAGAGGATGAACAGCCACCCACCCCCACCAGGGGAGGTTATATATATATATATATATATATATATATATATATATATATATATATATATATATATATATATATATATATATATATATATATATATATATATATATATATATATCTACACATTTAAAATTGTGAAGGTGTGCAAGGATGTTGCAGATGTGTTTCTTGCATACAATATTCTGTTTGCAGTCCTCCTTTAAAGGGGAAAACCAATATTTGCTCCTCTTACTGCCAACTAGTTGGGGAAGCTATCGTGCATGGTGGATAAGAGGAAAAAAACAATTCAGCCTCCTGAGCGGCTCTAACAAGCCTAACAGAGGGTGTTCTGAATGGAAGGCACCCCCACAGCCTCTGACTACATTTCCTAGCAGTAATAAAGTCTTTGAATTTGGTCTCAAAATAGTTTGAACTTCAAATATGTTCCTAATGGATTCTGTTGCATAGTGGTTGCTTGCTTCAAACATCATCAGCCCCCAACCCATTTGCTTTTAGTGAAATTTCCCAAATATTCTGCCTTGCTTTCTCATATCTACCCACCCTGCCTTTCTGTTCAATTTTGCTTTGAGGCTGTCAGGTAGAAGTTCAAGTCATGTCTGGCCAAACTTTTACTCCTTGGATTTATTCTTATGGCTGGTCATGCATAAAGAAAACAGTTTTGTGAATATTTAAAATTACTCAAAGGGTTTTTGCACATATGCATTAATGTGTGTCTGCAAACAACTGTGTTTATGACATCAAACAGTGGCTATATCTGGAACTTTAAAGGAAAAGTTCAATTCAATTTTGGATCTAAATATCTCCCGAAGCACTGTTTGGATCAGGAAAGCCTTCTGGGTGAGTATATTGTAAATTGACTACGCTGAGGATATTTTGGCCAACAGTGTCAAAAGGTGTTGTCAGATCAAGCAAGACCAAAACCTTTTAAGGTTAGTATTGATCCTTAAGTCATTAATTTCTTTCACATATGCTGATTTGTTTTTCTGCTTTGAGGCCAGGCCGGGATTTACATTTATAAAGAGAGATGAGAGATAACCAACAATATGCAGTTCAAGGTTATGATCAGTTATTTTACAGTACATTACTTACTTGTGAAAAATAAAGGCTTTCCAGTGAATATCTAGCCAACAGCCCACATCATACATTTGTTTCTATTCAGGGGTTAAAAGATGTCAGCATGCAAGTGTTTTTGGCTCAAGAGAACCCTTTAGAGTGCAAAGTAGTTACTGTGGTCTCCTGAGATCCATCAATCCCTGCTAGAGCTGACTGCTGTCTATTGTATTCTGCTTTTTTCTTTGAGCTTCATGTGACTGAGCATGTGGAATTAGACACTCAAACATTTGGGTAATGTGAGAAAGTCCTCTCGGATGACATCATTATACTATTAGTTGTTTTGTTTTTTTGTTGTTGTTTTTTTTACAGCTGCCCAGTGCAATCAGGACTATTTCATGCAGTAATGATTTTTGTGAGGAGAAGAGAAACTAAACCGACATTGGCACATTGTTCCCTTTTTTATTCTTCTGCAGGAAAATAGCTTTCTTAGCCTACAATTTATCCAATTACAGATTTACAGCAGTGCAAAGTCGACCATATGAGACAGCCTAAGTCTATTTTTCAGCCTTTGGAGCAAATCCAATCATTCCAAATGGTTGCTGATGGTAATAATTGCAACAGCATTGTATTGATCTAGAAGGCCTGTGAAGTGGAAACAAACAAAACACAGGGGGGAGAGAAGGAGAGAATTCTCATCGAATGCCATAATATTTGGTTTGTTTAGGTGGCCTTTGTGAAGATGTAATAGTGAGGTATTAAGATAAAGATGAACAAGCTTTTGGCAATATTGGGTGCTTGTGAAGAGAACGGCCCCCACTGCTTACCCCCTGTTTTAAATTCAGTCTTTGAACGTGGTAAAGGTGAAGGATTAAGGGGCTTTGTAAAGTTAAAAGGACTTATAAGAGTGGCATGGGAGATCTCACAGATGGCTTCAGTGCAACAGTATTCCATGGAGTATGTGCAATATTCTGATTGAATCAAGGGACGCATGCCTTAGGTAGAATGTTTAATGAATAGCAAGACCAGCCAAACTCTCTGTATTAAAAAAGGTGAAATAATATATTATCCAGACCTGATCAAAATCTTAAGATCAAAATGCTTATGCAGCTCAATGATCCGACCACGTTCAAGAAGAGAAAGCTTCCTAGCTTTAGCCATCAGGATGGCATGACCGTGTGAATGCCCGACAGAAAACGAACATTTTGAGCAGATTTTGGCTTTAATAGCTTGTGGTCTTAAACTTTTGATCGGCTGATAAACAGCCTATATCAGTTTACTTGTTGTTTTCAATAAATTACTTTTTCAAAGAGCTTTTTGTCACACTCCCCCTTCTTGCTTTTGCATATTGTAGCTCTACTTAAAACCTCATTAAGATCCAAATGTGCAATAGGTAAGTCATAGCAATTTTTCAACTGGTCTTAGGATTTTGATCAGGGGTGTGTATGAAAACAGCTCCTAAAATTTTATGGTTTAGACTATCTGTATATGAAAACAGCTCCTAAATGGTAAGGTTTAGACTATCAAAGCTTCTTGATGTCAAGGTTCAAATCAACCCCATGTACTGTTCATCAGTGTCCGAGTCCAGATCATCACTTTATAATAAGCTCATGGTTTGGGTCAAGATTACAGTGTCCAGGTTCTGTTTGTCAGTGTTTAGGTCCTAATCAACAGTGTTGAGGTCCATTTCATCATTGTTCAGGTTCAAGTCTTAGGAAGTATCCAGCAGTGGCGATTGCTCTAAGACTGCAAGGGAAGCCCAGCTTCCCCTAAAATGACCCCCCAAAAAGTGGTGATATGTACTGCTGTGTGTACATTTCATTGACTAAATATGCGCTAGAATACCTTCATCTTTTGTTCAGAATCAGCTACTTATAACAGGTAACTGGCACGACTTCCTTCTCATCCATCCAGCGTCTCAGTGCTTTGGACGCTGAGCGTCTTCTGACTTCGATGGAGAAGCGTAGAGTGGGTTGTTCCACTGTGGAAACTGGACGGTCAGTGGATAAACGCTGGGCTTTGTCCTGCCCATCAGACGCCCAGAGTCTCTGGAGGTCTATGAGGCAGTGGGCTGGCCTGGACGCTCGGCTTCTGCATGATGATTGGATGATCTGTCTGAGGCCGAATCCCTTCTTGATTGACAGTGAAATGAGCCAATCAGCGATCTTGAAGTATAACCCTTCACCGGAGCATCTTCTAAGTTTTACATGCAGTTGTTCTGGAGAGGAGCTTCTCCTGTTTAAAGCGGCTCAAGTCTTACACCCGCAACACAATGGGCCAAGGCTGTTTAAACAGACTATCTCTGCTGGCCATTGAGAGAACACTGGTAAAATCCCTGGAAAAGACACCTAGTTGGTACGACAGGGTCACAGATCATTTTCTTGAAAAGGAATGGAGGGTAGAATTTACATTTAAATAAATAAACAAATTTATGATGTAGGCTGGAAAAAAAATGAGCCTCCCCTCCTTGACTGGCAAGCAGCCGCTACTGGTATCCGGGTAGGGATTTTTAGAATCTAGGTTCAGCTCAGAAGCATTTGAGTCCAGATCATCAAGCTAGTGTCCAGATTTGGGTTTTATTGTCTAAATCATAACTTTCCAGGAATAGCTCTTCAGCAATCGAGATAATCTGTGACTAGGTCTGGATTTTCAGTGGTCAGGTACAGTTTCAGCTCTTTAGCATTTAGGTAAGGTTCATCAGTTTCATGTGCAATGTCAGCATTGCAGTATCCAGGTTCTGATCCTGATCATTAAAATCCAGGTTTGGGATAAAGTGTTTGAAAGCATCAGAGTCCAGTTTTTGGGTTACCGTGTTAGGTGAAACACTTCAGGAACTGAATCCAGATAATCACTCAGTAGATTCAGATCATCAGTGCCCAAGTATAGCTTCAGGTCTTATCACTTGGTCCAGATTATAAATGGCCAGGTTAGGTTCATTAGTGACCAGGCTAAGCCTGCAAGTGTTCAGCTTTGAATCCAGATCATTAAACAGCCAGGTTTGGGTCATCGGTGTTGAAATTCAGAGCTTCAGGAATCCAGATTATGGCCGACTCTGTTCAGTTCATCAGTGTCTGGGTCCAGCTCACCGCTGTCCAGGTTCAGCTCTCTCTATAGCATTTGGATCCAGTTCAGGGTTCATTAGTGTTCAGGCTAAGCTTGTCAGAATCTAGGTCCAGGTTCTGATCATAAGTTTCTATGTCAAACTCATCAGTGTCAGGATCAGTATCATCAGTATCCAGGTTCGACTTGACAGTCTTCAGGTGCTGATCATCAGTATCCAGGACCGGTTAATCAGCATCCTGCTTCCAACGCTTTAGAACCTGAGTCAAGTTCATCAGGATCCAGGCTCAGATTATTATTACTTTAATATCTGGGTCCATATCATTAGAGTTCAGGTTTATCTCTTTAGTGTTTGGGCTAAAATGATTAAAGTCCATGTCAGGTTCATTGCCTTTCATGCTCAGCTTATCATTGTCTAGTTGCAGGTCCAGATCACTGGCCTCTAGGTTTAGTCTTAAAGCACTAAGTCAAGACTGTCAGGAACTAGGTCCAAATCAAAATTTTCCAGGTTTAGTCAGTCAGTGTTTAGGTTTAGCTCTTTGGGAACTGAGTTCATATCATGAGTTAATTAGGTAAAGTTCATTGGTGTCCAGGTGAGCTCCAGTTCTTCACTGTCCAGGTCAACTTGATTGTTCAGGATAAGACTGTCAGGGCCGATGTATAGATCATCAGTATCCAGGTCACATTCATCAGAGTCAGGGTCAAGATCATCATTCAGCTTCTGAGATTTTATGTACTGATCGTTAGTGTCTAAATCGAATTATGCAACCACAAATATCTGGTCTCCATGAGAGGTGTTTCCTACCTTTAATTTACAATGCCATGATATAGTTTGATATTTCAGGACACTGCAATTTTGTCTCAGTTGTTGAGAAAGACAGTGGATAGAGTTGGAAGCACTAATGAGAGATTAAGAAATGGCATCTGTGCTGAGGATAAGAGTCAAACCAGGGCAGCCACATCAAGGACTACAACCTCAGAGCTCAACTTAATTACTAGGCTATCTGGTGCCCCAAGCCTTAGGCATCTTAAATGTCTGATAGCCATGAATGAGCTTGGTTTCTAATACTTAAAATTCACAAGTAAAGGATAAGTTACTAGCTTTTTTTAACTACAGAAAGCTGGTGTGAAATTTTTTAAGTAAATTGATTTTCTTGGCCATTAGACTGGATTCTGATTTATTTTATTTGGCTGCATCACTGCTTGTTTGCAACAGTGTTGTAACCCCGCTGCCAAAACTCCCTGATAACATCACAGCAGCATAAGAAGCTTTGCTCACCTCACAGATCAGACTAACAGATTTGTTGAGGAGTTTACGCTGTGTTGCCAACTGCTGGGGCTGAGTTGGCTGTCATTTTAGCGTTTGGCCTCTAATGCACTCTGAGCCTGGAGTGAAACAGTCTTAATGCACTTGTTGAACCAGGAAGCTTTTAAATTAGGTGGATTTTTTCATCCTTCTCTCCGCACTTACACATTTGACTTTGCTGCTGTTTGACATGTGTATTGTAAGACTTTATGTTGTTGATTTATGGCAGTGAATTATGCTCTTACTTAAGGGGGCATTTCTATAAACTGCTGTCCTTACAGGGTCATATTGTTTATTGGATTTTTGAATGTCTGTCTTTTTGTCCTTTAATATCAGCCTTATACAAAAAATGGCTCAAGCCACATCTTGACAGGTAATCAAATTCTCATTTTTCTTCATGCACTTCATATTCAGACATCAATGTTTCAAGTCATAGCAAAATCTGACAGCTTGCTTTACTCTCTGTCAAATCATAATTACATCTTAACCACAAGACTTCTGCTTTACACTTTAAGCCATTGCTGTTCTTATTTGCACTCATTGCAGACTTTAAGCTCATATCCATTAGCTGATGGTCGTCTCTTGCTTATTAATGCTGCTTTACATTTTATGGAGAGAGATTAGATCTGCTCCCAGCTATGAATTTTTGCAAGTTTAATATGCTTAAAGTTAATAATGATCTGCTGCATGGCTGATGTGTCTCTCCCTGATGCTGCAGATAAAGTAGGAAGCAGAGTAGAGGTTTATCCATCTTAATTCATTAGTTCTTTCTGTGTAAGTTGGGGAGTTTGTGCGCTGTAATGACTCCACTTTTATGCTCATATGTGGAGCTGATATCTTTCCTATACTTACCTTGAAGTTAGTTTACTCTAACTTCTACTGCATGTTTTTTTTTTTTTTCTAATGTATTTCTTGGGCATTTTGTGCCTTTATTGATAGGAGACAGACAGTGGATAGACTTGTGAAAGGGGATGAGAGAGTAGGGGAAGACACTCTGCAACCTGGTCACAGGCTGGATTCAAACCTGGACCGGCAGAAGCATGTACATGGGGTGCCTGGTTGCTAACCACTCCGCCAAACCAGCACCCCACTTCTGTTGCATGTTTCATAAAAATCCACAGACAGACGTATCCTCTATTAATATTATTGTGTTTGCTGGCCTATATCTGTTTGCTGTTTGTGAGAAAAACAAATCAAAAGGTTCTCATCAGATCTTTGTGAACTTTTTTGTGTTGGTCTTGCCAAAAGTAAGGAGTAATTTGATTTTTGTGATCTACTGTTGGATGTGATTCCAGGATTGTTTTATAGACTTGTCAAAATTGGGAGTTTCAGGAAGAATCGTTGCTGTTTCTCCTCTGGTAGGTGTTTTTATTGCATTTGGATTTTTTTTTTTACTTTGCTTCATTATTAACTTGCAATTTTTTTTAGTTCCTGCAGCATTTCCATGTTTGTGTTTCATTTTGACCTTTGGTAGTGTTTCTGTTATTGTGTCTTTTCTGTTCTTGAAGGTATTTTCCTCTGATTGAAGAGCATCGAGCCATTGTGGGTCATTTGGCCTTAATGGCCACGATGAAGGAGACATTTGTGCAAAGTTGGAAGAAAGTTCCTTGAATATGATTGAAATGATGAGTTTACAAGTACATCTTGGAAGGCATGGACAATGTACCTGTAAAACATGACAACTCCAGCCCTGTCAATGGGAGCACAAAAGCATTCACATGACCAGGCTGCCTCTCAAATGAAGAACATCTATGAGTTTCTGGTGAGGTATTGTCCCTGTTCTCTCTGCTTTTGAGCTGTCTTTCAAGGAGCTAAGCCAACTGAATACAAGGCTAACAGGAGAGAGCCATCAAAGATGACAGTTTCCTAGGTCAGTGACACCTCTATGCCTCTCTCGTTTGCCTTGAATATATTTTTGAAAGAAAAAAACAAAATTACCGGGAAATGTTCCAACATATATTCATTTTTAGCACATAGACTGCTCGCTTACTCTTGAAAAGCCAAACAGGGCAAAGGCCAAAGAAAGAGCATTGCATTGGCAGATGTGTTTGAAGGCACTGACTATGAACAAGGTCTAGGATTCATTCATATTAAGTGCCTTTTCTGAGCAGAGATAAGGACACATTTAAGACTAGCTGCGACAAACAGTACTTAGAACTCGGTGCTTATGATTCACTGGGGAAAAAAAAGGTGGTTAATGTAATGCATGGAGTGTTGGAAGCTCTTGAATTAGTCCCACAAGCTGTCTGGTGGGTGTGGTGTTCCATCGGCGATACACACTCAAAAGCGCTGATATACTTCAGTGAGTTTGATCACTGAATTTTAAGTAGTTCAGTCAGTGTTTAAAATGCAACATATTGTTTAATTTGAATAGCTAAGAATGCAAATCAATGGAGTGTAAAGTCAGTGGGTAATTAGACAGATAGGGTTCCCCCACTGGAATAATGTCCAATTGTTCAGAGGATGTGGAGGGAATATATGAAGCCGGAAAACAAAATACGTTGCATGTGGATCAGAAATGATTCCACTTTTATTTGAGGACAATAAACAAAGAGCATTGGGCAAAAGCTGTAATTACAATCATACTGCATATTTTGAAATCTGGTCAAGTTATTGTCTTGACATGTGGCAAAACCATTAGGCCAGAGCAAGGAAATGAGAGGCGCAAGGTCAATATATGCAGACATAGTTGTCCTGCGCGACATATTTTACATTCAGGGGCTTTTCACTTCTCTACAAAAGGCTGTACTTTTTATTTGGCAGGGACACTGAGAGAGCGAGAGAGAGAGAAAGAGAGAGAGATTGATTTAGTGTGCTCCAGCTACACACGCTGCTTTTGTGTCTGGAGTTGCAATTTAGATTTAGAAGACAGAGGGGCTGCAATCAGGAAGAGGTGGTAATCAATTTTTCTTGTTTATGTGTGCGTGAGAGTGTGCATGTATACAAATGTGTGCTTTGGTGTGTGTTATGCCCACAGCTGCGGAGAGCACATTCACGGCCAGTGGCGAATGAAAGGAGCCTGTACGGATATTTCCATTCTGTCACACAAAAACTGACCATGCTATTCATCTCTTTCTGCAGATTTATTTTCACATTAATATCTTTTGGATTCTGTTATATTTTTCAATTTACCTCATACTGGCTGTACCACTTGTGATTTTTTTTCTCTAATATAAAAATACAAAAGTCAAAGTTAAATCTTTAAAGTTATGTTCGAGTTGGGCCACACTCCTGTGATTGTGATCATTTAGTTTGATGTGGTTTAAAAACAGATTTTTTTTAAAGCTCGAGGACAGTTTTCCCAAGTCTTGACATTAAAATGAAATTTGTAATGTTTGGTTTCATTATAAATCTATTGTCTTGTGCAAATTTTGTAGTCTAATGATGGGACCACGGTCAAAAACCAGAAGAGATGTGCAGGAGTGTGTCAAAAGACAGAAGTGTATGATAGTTTAAGCACTTATGGGTTTAAAGAACAGCTTTTTGTATGAACACTTGTAAGAGGTCCAAGATAAACACATACATAGGCTACAGGTTTTGAAAGTTTTATTTTGCAACATTAACTGCCTCTGATATAGCTGCAGTATTGAAATTATGCTGCTTATAGCTAGCACATTTGGTCCGAACCCGGTGAGTGTGAAAGTTCACAAGAATTCTGATGTGGACAGAGTTCATGTGGTTTGGTTCGCGGTGGTGGTTTTAGCAATCGGAACCCTTCAAAGACCGAATGTGGCAAGTGAAACAAAAGGGAGAATATTTTGGCTTGTATTTGGTCAAAGGCACAACAGAAAAGCAAACAAAGACCAAAGCTAATATTAGCATTGCTTGCCCCACTAGTCTCTATTCCTCAATATGCAAGTGCCATCCAATACTGTCTAAATGCTGCTTTATGTTTATTTTATGGCAAAGAATACTTCCAAACTGCTTGGAGCTGAACAATATTATTACTCGATGCCAGGTGTGTATTCCTGGCTCACAATGCCATGATGGGTCGGATGGCAGGAACAAAAACCTCAAGTCCCAACTAATGGCCGGAGGCTGGATTACACTACATTTCACAAGCTTTGGTCCACCTGGTGAAATATAAAATAATATTCCAACTTTACCCATGAGCATACCTGTCAAGTTTTCGATTTGATAATAAGGGAAATTTTCCAGCGCTTGCTGTGAGCTGTCCCACCTCAACCAAGCTCCAATATCCATTACGTTTTAAGACAGGGGTACAAGATATCTAAAAACAACTTGTCAACAGCTTACTAATTAGTTAGGTGATGAGAATCTGGCTTACCTTTGTTGACATTGAAATGCTGTGAACATTCCTACATTATAATAAGGCCTAAATGAAAACACAAAAGAGTATATGAAGCACATTTATTTATTTTACATATTTTCAGTTCATTCACAAGTCAACACATTACATATTTACTGCTTATTTCACAATGCTTGTCTTTAAGTTTAACATGTAGGCTACAATTTATTTTCATTCATTAACATTTCTTACATTTCATTATATTTACTCAAGTAGCTCTCTGGCTTTCACTAATGACTTATTATACAGATTTGTTGCAGACTTTGCATCCTTTAACACTTTTTTGGAAGGAGTGTATTTGTGGGCTGGGCCGGAGTGGTTTATTTTACATGACACCCTCACATCCATCCATCTCTCTATGCTCTCTCCTCTGTTGTCCCGGGTTTGTTCCCGCTGTCGGCACGAACCTCGCGACAACTGCCACACAGGCTACTGCTAGGCCAGTGACAGTGTTCAGTTAGGAGCAGAGGTGGAGGAATTTTTTATTTAATACGGGAAAATTACGGTAAATTAGTAATACGGCAGGACAGCGGGAAAGAGGGGTAAAATACAATACCCCGGCCAAAACGGGAGACTTGACAGCTGTGCCCATGAGCCAAAACGAGTCTGCCAAATTTTAAAGTGAAAGCAAACTCAAAGCAACAATATGTAATTTTTACACCCTAAAATAACTGTTTTAAAGTTTGTCTAATGATGGGAGGTCCTCAAAGAGAGTGAACAGGTTGAACCCTTTATGCAAAACTATAACTTAAATAATGTACAAAGTATATTTTAGTGATATCTCTGCTGTTATACTTCATTTTTACTGGAACAAAGTGCCCCTCTGATAACTTTTTTGAGTTAATTTATAATAAAATTTAGTCTTCTATGGTAAAAAACAAACAGGTTTACTCGTTATTAACCATCTAATCCTTATGCACCAGCAAGTTTACTCAAAATACTTATCACTTAGGCTACATTTTCATTTGGATAACCTACTCATTTTACTGAAAGAATCATACAGAGCTACTTTTTCTTGAGTTAAAGACAGCCCAAGTTCCTGTTCCTTTCACAATATTTTTGTATTTGCTTCATTAGTCTCCCTGCAAAGAGACTGATTGTCACAACAACAAACTAAACTAATGTGGAAGTCAGCACTGTAATTAAGATTACCTTCTCTGGAGGCGTCAAAAATACAATAATCAAAAAAATCCCAGAGCTGAAGTATGTTCACCTTGAAAGAAACAAAATAATATGGTCACATCTCAGACCTTCAGGAAGCCATTGCTTTAATGCGAATTCAAAGTGGACCAGGCCTTCAAATGATCCCTGCATCTATTAGTTCTCTCATTTCCACAGGGACTATTTTTCTTACATCGCACTGTTATAGGGAGATTCTTGGCAGTTTTATTTTGTACATTAGCAAACACTAAAGTGTTAATTCATTAAATTATTTTTCATTGTTGTACGGTATTGTGCATATTTGCTCTGTATGAAGACATTCCAACGTGCTTCTTTACATCTGTTGTATGACTTTAGCTCTACATTCTATTATCATCTGGGTTTTACGATATACTGTATTTTTGAACAAAATCATTGTAAAAATTGCAGTACAGCAACACTAACACATACACATGACAATATTGCCTTTCAGTGTTTCATAGTACATTTACTGAATATTTGAACTGAATGAAAACATTTCTTCATGCTATTAATCATAACACCACTGAATACCTCAGCATCAAGACTTTTCTATTTGCTTTAAGTGTGTTTGTCCTATTTTCAAATGCCTGTGATATTCACTGTCTTGCACCAACTTGCTCAAGAGTGTTTGAGTTGCCTATTGTGGACAACTAACATTTTTGAATTGAATTGAGATGGATGCATTTTTATTCTTCACAATGACAGACATTTGAGCTTTGAAATTTGTGAAAACTCTGTGACTGTTGTACATCATTACTGAAACAAAGAAAAAAAGTTTGACCAAAACACTGCTGCTCCTCCAGAGCTTACACGTCGTCTTCTGATTGTTCATCCTTGACCCACACAACTATCCTTCTCAGGAGACTGAAGTGTAGGCTCAGTTCTGTATCGAACATTCTATCTATCTATCTATCTATCTATCTATCTATCTATCTATCTATCTATCTATCTATCTATCTATCTATCTATCTATCTATCTATCTATCTATCTATCTATCTATCTATCTATATACATATATATATGTATACAGCCTCTCCAAGGCTGCTGCATGTCATCACTCATCAGACAGCTGAGACTATGAGCAGGTCTGTAAGCAAGTCATGTCACAGGCTTATGCATACACATCCAATATGGCACACATTCAGACATTCTCCTCCATCTTAACACCTTCTTTGCCCACATGTGCTTGTCTCTGTGTTTGTTGTAATATGTTGCTCATGTGCTGAGGTGGGTTTTTTTCAATCCCATTCTGTGCTACCTAACCGGTGCCTAGTTTGGAAATGTTTGCCGCTGCTCTCTGGTATTTTTATTTTATTTTATTTTATTTTATTTTATTTTTTTAGCTCAAGTTTTTATTTGATGCATGACAGTTGATATAAAGCTACATAATTGTGTTGAGCAGGGCCTTCATATACAAATGGAAAATAAAAAATGTCAATAACATTACATAATATTACATATAAGGTGTGGAAGTGTTTAATGGTAGGTAAGGGTTAATAAATAAATTCATAAATGATAAATAGTGATAATAATAAATAACTATCTCATATAAGTAGCTGAAACAGTATGGAGATATAGATTAAATGCATAAATACATTAATCCATTATTATACTAAAGAAAACAAAATATACCAAGAAACTATTTTTGTTGTTTTAATTTGTACAGCGTTCTTAGGTGTTATGAAAGACGCTTTAGAAAGAAAAGTATTATTTTCATTGTTATTAATAGAAGCCTCATACTGTGCGATTTGTCTGTGAATGGCTGTTCTTATGTGTGGGTGAAGCGAGAGCAGCACACTGCATGTGTTAATGCTCAATTCTGATTTTTTGTTGAAATCTTTTTATTTTCCTTTTGCATGGTTGTTCACATTATAATTAATTGTAGCTGCTATCAGACTTTAGTATGAACTGTCTATGGCTCTGAAGTGACCCACATGTACAGACAAAGATGTGGCACTGTGTTATGGAAGAAATATGGATGCTACACATGTCAGCAAGTGTGTATCAGTTTTGAAGTTGTGTGATTGGAAGAAGATAGAAAAAAAAAGCAAGCACACATTTTAACAACAGCCTTTTGAAGAGCAGTGGCTACTACCTCTGTACAGAAGTTTGTGCGGATGTAAAGCCTAAACCAGGACTGGTGTGGTAGGATTGTGACTTGTGGGGCTTCACTGGCGGAGTTCATAATTCCATAATTGTTTCATCCATTGTTTAGATTGGATCTTGCTGTGTCTTGCTTCCTCCAGCACAGACTTGTGACCTCTGTCTCACTTCAATAAGGTAAAAGTCAGATGAAATATGACATTTATGAGATTGAGGTTGCTTGGAGAAACATCAGATATGTTTCCCATTTATGACTACATATGAAGATGGCCTGGGTCTGATTTGAAAAAAAAAGTGCCATTCAGACTTTCATAAAAGATCTGATATGAGTCTCATATATAAGATGGATTTTGGCCATTTTTGCCAGCAGTATGAATATGGCCAAAGAGTTTCAGGAAGTGTAAAAGCAGTAGTTGCAGAATGAGTGTGTACTTTGGCACCAAGTGAATAATCTGATGTCAGAGACAGAAGTAGTATTAGAGCAGCATGTTACAAGCTGTGGGAGCACAGATTATCTACAGTTTAGCTCTATGTGGGTGAATAATAAATGTTTTGACTTCTCAAGACTCAAGCATGGCTCCTGGTCTTTTGTGTGCCATGCTCGGCTGTTATGGCCGCTGCCACGCCTCCTCCTCTCTTGCTAACCTGTCTGTCAGCAGGTCAAAGATCGACGGGCGATTATGGGGCAGCTGTGTAGGGTGCGGTGGCCAATCGCTCTGCAAGAGGTTGGTCCTGCATCACTATAAGAAGCTCCAGTAGCCAGCTGACGTGGAGCTTCTCAACAGAGCCTGCAGCTTTAGAGAATCTTTGTTAAGCCCCAGTCACACATTCCCGTTTCTCATGGCGATTGTGCATGATTGTCATAATCCTGATAAAGCGTGCTTTGGTCGTGGTGCATGCGCTACTTGGTCTGGATCAGCGTTGTATAGTCGTGGATGAACGGAGGGGAACGTAGAAGCTCCACGACAGTTTTGAACTGTTCAAAACTGTCGTGGAGAATCGCCGCTCTCAGTACAGTGGGATGGAAGCCTAATGCAGTCCTAAAGCAAGCGGTATTAGCGGGGCATGTACGGAGCTCAGTCGAGCTGATCGTGGCCCAATCGTGGCTCAATCCTGAAAGCTTTATGAGGACGACTGACAAGGATGTATCCGTATGAGCCCCGACTGTGTCCCGTCAAAGACGGTGCAAGCGACGGGGCTCAGTCGGGGCTTACGTGACACGAACTGAGCTCGAGCGGGGCTGACGTCCTGTCAGCAGGATGGAATCTTCATCATATCGCTGTATTAACCTAACTGGAGTGGGACAAACGCCCCCTGAAGCGCTGTAGCTGCGCCACTGACGGTGTATTTACGGAGTGTCTCCAGGGGTGAGACAGTAATTTAATCCCGTATCATAGC
This sequence comes from Scarus forsteni, assembly GCA_036419115.1. Classification (NCBI taxonomy): domain Eukaryota; kingdom Metazoa; phylum Chordata; class Actinopteri; order Labriformes; family Labridae; genus Scarus; species Scarus forsteni. The sequence continues at coordinate 18,387,723 of JAZDUH010000342.1, forward strand.
GATCACACCAGCCTCCTCAATCGTGCACAGTCGCTATGAGAAACGGGAATGTGTGACTTAGGCATTAGAACGAAAGTTTTGTGCTGTACCTTGTGTGTAATTCGGAGGTCCCGTATTTTTAAGAGCATTAGTTTAATTGCTTCTCTTCTGTATATAACTATTTAGGTTATCCATTTTGGACCGTTTATCTTTGTTCTTGAATTTTCTATTGTGGTCCTTAGTTTTGGATTTTGGTTGTGTATTTTATTTTAACTATTAATTCTTAGTTTGCCCTTTTCGACCTCATTTTGTTATTCTTACCTCCTTTGCTTTATGAATAAATACCTTTTATTTAAACCATTTAAAATCTGGTTATTTATTTTACTTCTCTTTTCCCCAACGAGCTGGGGTTGTAACATCCAAATGAAGGGTGTTACCCCCAAAGTTAGTTACAACTGTGGCATTGGAGCAGGCCATGCTGTTACCCTTCGCGTTTTGACTAAGGTCATAGTGCAGAAGAAGGACAGCTATTTTGTTATAGTCATATTATTAAACACACTAGTATGAACGAAATTATTTCTGTGTATTTCAAGTTGTTGTAATAATAAAGACGGTAAGCGCTCCCAGTGCACAAACCCCATTCAAGGCATTTGACGGTGTCCAGAGAGTTATTTCAAAAATCTGGAAAGCAAAGCCTGATCTTGCACTGTTGATAGATTCTAAAAAATACATATGTGATCCACATCAGGATTTGGATCATGACCTAAATCTTATTACTTTCATGACCAACATTTCCTGAAAATGTTATTAAATTTGGTTGAGAACTTTGATTTATTAGTAAAATGTGGAAAGCTGCCATATCTTGTATTTTTAACAACCAAAACCAATACCAGTTTAGTATTGATACCGACTCCCTCAAAGAATTACATTCATGTTTTTTGCTTAAAATTCTCTTTTGTAGTTTCTTCCTCTTTGTTCTGCATGCCTCTAGAATCTCATTAGAGGCAGAAAGTAGAAACGATGAAGAAGTCAAAGGTGTGATTATGGCAGACAGGAGCAGAAATGGTACAAATTGTGACTCAGTTTTCGACAATAAACACTTGCTGCAGGTTTGGTGGATGAAAACACCAAAAAATATGCAGAAGCCTTCAGCTATGGACCCTGGCATTAAATATCTGGAGTGACATGTGTCTGAAATTGTTGTTTTTGAAAACCTACAAAAGCCAACTCTGCAAACATTGATAAGGAAAGTTTTAAAGAAACCAAATGATAAGCAGAATTGATATCAATAAGATCTTCTATCTATCAGCTATGACCAGCTCTCTGTGAAATAGTCATGCAAATAAGTATCATACTAATTAATTTATTAGAAAAACTGTAGAAAGCTGCCAAGTCTCAGTCTATTCACAACTCCTTTAAAAATAGTCCTGGATCCACATTCAGACTTGGATCACCACCAAAATCTACAAGTTCTTACCTGTGCCATGTCCAAAATCCCCTTAACCCTTTCATGCACAGTGTTTACTGCAGAGGGCAAATACTTAAATACATTTCAAACCATTTAGGCTGCTACACTATGTCCCAACTACTGATGAACACCAAAACTAATGCCATAAGTTTAATAAAAATATGATCTTTTAGTCTTTTTGTCATTTTGAGATGTAAATTCAAAATGTCCAACAAAGGGAAAATTGCACAAAACCCTTCAGGGATTGTTAAATCCTTCTCTTCTCAAAGAATCAGTCAGGTAAAACAAAATAAATTAGATGTTAGGAACACTTATGTGCCAATTATAAAACTAATTTTCTTGTTTATTTTTGTCTGTGCCCAAAATGAATCTGTTATGCAGTAAAGAGTATATTCGTTATATTATGCCTGCATTCAGATTTCACTTCATTTTGTATTTGTTTTTCAAAATTTTGTCGATAATCACATGTTTAAAGTGATATCGAACAACAATATTTAATATACTTCAGATATTGCATTTTATTTTATACACTCTCAATTAACGTTTGTAACAAATATGAATTTGTGGATCTGTGTTATGTTTAACTGAATTATTACTTATTCCATTTGTGCACAGTGTCTACTGTCAAGGATAGAAACATAACTTCCTAAAAATATAAAATATATTTTTAAAAACCTGTCCATCATGATAAACTTGATTAAATAAAAAAAATTCCTTTGTGATTTAAAACTTTGAGAATGACAGGGTTAAAATTTTTTCATCATGTTTGCTCATTACTCTTTGAGTAATCCTGTTCACAGTCTACCCAACAGACGAACAGACAAAGAAATGAACAAATCTTGGCAAAAACCTTACCCCCTTGGAGGAGTTAATACAGGTAACAAGGAGATAAGGAGAACATTGCGATCAGCTTAAATGTGGGTCTGGAAGCCTGCAAGATTTCCAGTCTTGGTAAAATCTCAGACTGAGACTAAAACTCTGTGAGACAAAATGTCTGTAAGTGTGAGAGGACGTCAGACTACAATCATTTTGAAAGTGTTTTCAAAATCTTTTTCTGATGGTGTATGATAGGCATTACAAGGCTTCTACAAGGAGGAGTCCAGTTAAAGCCCAAAGATTCAGAGAAATTAAAGACTCTTCATGCCCCCGTTTTCCAGAGCAAAAATTCTGCCTTGTTGACAATAACAGAAACTACCTGTTAATGCTTGATGCAGCCTAATGGATTCCCTCAGCCACTGAATAATGAATGGCTTGTGCAGTTTGTTAGCCTGAGCGTTTGCCCTTGAGCGGCACAGAAGAGGCTTATCAGAAAGTTTCACTGAGTACTTTATTATAGCTTGAGGACAGTCGAGCCAGCTGGGTCTTCATTAGTTTTAAACAACGCGACTGGTTTTTGGCGGGCACCGTTAGCGCCGAAGCATGTTCGCACCGGAGCCCCCGTGATCCTATGAATGAGAGAAGGAAGATAGATGAGCATACACTAATGTGTTGGTTTTCACCTTGAACACACCATCACTCTTCTTGACTAATCCTCAGGTTCAGGCTGCACATGCGGTCAGAGTACTGCCGGCTGACAGAGCAGAACAAGGCGTGTAACTATGAGATCAATCACTGGATTATATTCTATAGTAGGGCATCAATAATGAGAGCTGTGCATTTTAAGAATTATTATAAGCGTGGAATGCAAAAATTGTAATGAAATATGGCAATAGGACTGTAAAAAAGGTAGCCCATCCTTACTCATGAAGAGCTAAATGCATTTCATGGATGTTAAAGAGCATTGCAGCTTATTTCAATGCTCCAGCCTGAACAGGCTTCTTATCCTGGCTTTATCTGTCCTCCCTTCTTTATTTTTTAAAACAGGGACATTAAATAATGAGTTTACAAAATCAAATTCAAGACTGAAACTGACCTTTTCCTCACAAGTATGTAAATTACCAACCATCTGGGCCCCCATTCACCTTTGTTATCCAAAGCTTAAATAATGACTACTTTATTATGGACACCCTTTCAACTGCTTAATAGTATAATCAACAAATTAGCCAATCACATGGCAGAAGCTCAGTGCATTAAGGCATAGAGACATGATGAAGATAACCTGTTGAAGTTACATCAGGCATCATAAAATAGAAGAAAAGTCATTTAAAGGTTTTGAAGGTGGCATGGTTGTTGGTACTAGAAGGGCTGTTCTATGTATCCCAGAAACTGCTGCTCCATTGGAATTGTCATGCACAACCATAACTTGGGTTTACAGAGAATAGTTGAAAAAGGAGAAAATATCCAGTGTGATCCTATACTTTGGACCAAAATTACTCTTTGATGCCAGAGGTCAGAGGAGAATGGCCAGAGTGATTTGACATAATAGAAAGGCAACAGAAACTCTAAAAACTCAGAACAACTGCCATGTGTAGAAGACCATTTTGCCCTCAACATGTTATACAGGTATCTTGAACCAGATGGACTACAGCAGCAGAAGACTGCTGTGGGGGTCACTCCTGTGGGCAAAGAACAGGAACTAAGGCTACAGTTTGCACGGACTCACCAAAATCTGGGCAGAGATGAAAGGAAAAATAGGGTCAGAACATGACATTTGACATCAACAACCTACACCACAAACCATTCTGCTTTATATTAGGTTGCCTGTGGATGCAATGCCTTACCCTACTTGAGTATTGTTTCTGACCAAGTCCTTCCCTTTCTGACCACAGTGTACCCAACTTCTGATGGCAACTTCCAGCAAGACAATTCATCCTGTCCTATAAAGCTCAAATCCTCTCAAACGAGTTTCTCGAATGCAACAATGGGTCCACTGCACTCCAACTGCCTCCACAATCACCACATCTGAGCACCATTGGGATGTGTGGTAAATAAGAGACTTACATCATGGTTATGCAGCCACTATGTCTGCAGCAGTTGGATTAAAGCAAAAAAATAATCTTTTGATTGATTTTTTTTCCAACACCAAATCATTATATGCGACCATCTACCCACCATCACACACATATAAGGGCCTTTTTTTTCTCAATTCCCAAAGGTTTTTATGTGAACTATAAGATCAGAAAAGCCCTTAGCAAAAGGGTATGTACACTCTAATGTATGTTCTCTAACAAATGATCCAATTGTACAAAGACTTTGACCTGCACTATTAAGATTCTCAATACCAATGTCGTTTTAAAAGAAGAGGGTGATTTTAAACAGCTTTTAAACAACAAACCTCAAAATTAAAAAGTAAAAATCTAAGAACAAGTTCTCACTCTCACTGCTTAAGGTTTCAGGCAGATTTTGGCGTATTTCTTCAGTGAGCAGTTCTTTTTGCCACAGCCTGAAGGTGAATCCATCAGATGCTGCAGTATTTTACCCAGATATGTTCTGGATAACGTATGAATTCAGAGTTTTTTAAACTTTTGGGAAAATGTCAAAACAAACATCAGTCAAGTGGATTGTATCCCTCCAGCACAGCACACAATTTGCATTTTCATGGTTTCAAATGTTGTATTTCCACACAAAGCTGGCGTCAGACATCATGTTGTGTGTCTCATTCAGACGGTAGAAACACAAGTTACTGTTTTAAACTGTGACTTTAACTTGTGTTTGCACACGCAGCTGAGAATTGCTATGGCAGTCTGACAGATGGTTTGGGGATTTTTGGATACTAATAAATGTGTTAAAATAGAAATCACAAGCCTGTTACACCACGAGTCATCCAAAATATGCAGTATGTTCTGTATGTTTCTGAAGCTTATATGGTTTGTATTTTATTGAACACAACAAAAACATGTCAATGTGGACCAAAATCTTTGAGAAATATACACCACACCTTTTTTAATCTGAGCCTCAAAGAATGAAGGTATTTCTGGGTTCAACCTGCTAATGAAGGTAAAGCAAGCTAGTTGTCTTGTATTGGAAAGAAGGGTACTTTTTTGATCATTTGTGTGACCTTTTCCTCAAAGAAATATTCAAGTGTATTGCTTAGAAGGGAGCTCTCCAGGTCAATCTTGGAAAGCACTCATTGGAGGAAGGGCATACTGCCATTAGTTTCATGGCTTCAGCCAGGATGGACTTTGGGGGGACATATAGTAGGTAGATTTATTGGAGTTGTCAATACCAGAGGCTTGCATGAATGGAGTCTGAAGCTCAATTCACACTGCCGATTCAAGTCGTAATATTTACACCCCTCTGTGATGCTTCACCTCCACTGTGAACGTTGTGGAGACAAAATGGGGGAAACGAGATGATCTCCTCTTTGCTCCATCTTCAGAGGTAGTAACACAGACGTGATATTGGAGAGGGTGAGGCACGCAGACTCAGTGGGAGACAAAAGCTCTGTGAGTCAGTGTCTCTGCTCTTGTGTGTATGGTGGGGCACACGCATCCAAGTCGTATTGAAGCATGAATCAGCACAGATGTTACAGCCTCACAGAATTAATGTTAATGCCTCTAGGTGTAAGGAGCCTTGTCGTGGCAGTTTAGCATAAAGGCACAGTGAAAAAAGGCCTTTGTCTCTTTATTACGGCAGTGCTTCTTTCACTGTGGCCGACTGGTTCGATGTGTAACATAGCATAATTCACCACTGCTCACTCAGTTGTGCCCAAATGAAAAGGACGACACCTTTCTTCTGTTTGTGTATTTTTCATGCACTGGCCAAAAAAAAAGACTGGATGAAGCAGGTGGGAGCTCCCATTCAAAGAACAGTTTCAGTCACGGAGACAGCAACAACCTAAAGTGCAACAGTGAACATTTCCACACTGACTGAAGACTGGGTGGCATCGTGAGCCCCTGGTCTGCCATTAATTTATGCAACTGTCTGGAAGATGAGCTGGGGTGTGAGAAAGGGCGCAGCCATTTAAATGGATCGACTGAGAGGGCACAGATGTGGAATGAATGCTTTGCAGGAAAATATAGGGGTACGAACAATGCGTATTAGCTGTCTCTGCATAGTAGTGTGATGTGAGAGCTGTATATTTGTCTTAGCACTGAACACAGTGCCCATTACTGCTCATTTATTCTCTGTGCTTCAATCACCCTGCTGATGTCCAATCAAATGTGATCGGCAGAGCCAATACAACTAAGGGCCATATAATGTGAGGACAATAATGTAGGCTCCCTTGTGAGTCCCTGAATCCAAGGCTCCCTCTCCTGCCTCTCATTATAGCAGATGTGAGGTATATACGCATGGACAGGACAGGGAGGGAGTGACACACACATACACGCACAAATACACACAGAGCACATAAACTGGACCATGAAATAGGTGGGGTGCCTGCCTGCAGATTGGCCGGGAGCGGCAGAGGTAGTTTATTTTGTGTGGGGATGAGATGTGAGGAACTGATTTTCGTTTAATGACCAGCTGTGTGATGTGGACTCATATAGGCCCATTTAAAAACATTGGCTTCCACATGCTGAGGGGTGGGGGTGGGGGTGGGAGTGTGTGTGTGGGGGGTCCTGAATCTGTGTGCCCACCTTCAGCTGGGTCGGATAATAAGATCTCGCCCCTGCTGACATGAACGGTAAGATTTGTCACAGAGGATTGGCTGGAGCCGCCTTTGAGGTTAAAGAGCGATCTCACACCGCAGACAGTGGGTGTGAAGTCTGCTGATCCAACTCAACCCTTGCGCTCTATGAGCCCTCATTATATCACAAACACCAGAGGTATCAATTAACACTAGAACACATCATTACATGTCACATTGTACCTGCAATTTACTCTGGTTGGCTCTTTGTTTGCTGATGAGATTGGCTGTGTGCTAATAGCCATCATTCATTTGCAAATATAAACCACTGCTGTTTGTTTGTTTGTTTGTTTGGTGTCTCTTTTCAGGAATGCAGAATAAAAGTTTCCGTCATAATTTATTTAAAAGTAAACTATCACACTAAACACATTACTTTGAAAAACATAGTGAGCAGTGACAAGCAGTTTCATTAACTCTCATGGCAGTTTCACACAGGGTGCGTTTTACCATGCCGGCTGTTGTTCAAGCTTTCAGGTGCCTGTGTATGCCAGATGCCTTGAGGTCTTTCCTGCACTGAAAATATCAAGAATAGAAGGGTTGCCTACTTTTGCATCAATCCATTATTTTTACTGCTTAACTGTTTTGGGGTCATGGAGGGGCTAGAACCCATCTCCTGTCCAAACCAGCAGCTTTTTTTTTCTTTCTTTTTTGCTGTAAGGCTTTTGCACTACCTACTGCACCACCATGCCAACAAACTTACTGTGTTTGAGCAAATACACACGCACAAAGCAGTTAGCTTTTATCAGAGAAAAGAATGAAACAGCTGAAGTACACTTCCAGTATGTTCTTTTCAAAGTGAAAGCTTAGTTTGCCACTTCTGTGGAGACAATCCTTTTGTCCACACAGAATGCTTTTATGCTGAAGGGTTCCCTGTTTAGAGAGTCAGCAGACCAGGAAACTTATTGGGAGATTTTCTGTGGTCCTTTCCAAACATTTTGAAGAAGCACTTTACCACTGAGGTGACATTTACAGAGAGAACTGTGGCAGCAGGGAGATGCAGCTAGAATGTAGCACACACATACACCTGGTATGGAAGCCATGACCTGAAGTTTGCACACTCACACATTCAGTGGCCATTATCAAATCATTCATGAAAGAGGAAAAAGTCCAGTCACTTTAGATGTGTCATTCTACATAATCTGTTAATGATGACCGACCATTTTTACCATGTGCAGCAGTTTGATTACAGACATGGAATCAGGCAGATCCATCTTGCCAAGCTCCAATTTACAACGATTGTGAGCCCAAAGCAGGACGGTCCAATCACAGTCCTTTAGAGCAGGAAAAGGAATGACACTGTATAAGCAAGATGCAGGAGCAAGACTTGACTTCACTGACTTCTTGAAAAAGTGACTCACGTTTTGCAGTATTGCTCCAACATTATCTGATTGGCCCATAATCAATCATCACTGGGTGCCTCTGCCAAAGTTCAGCCCTCCCCAAACATTTTCTATGGGCTTTTCCCAGATGACTGTGAAATATAATGAATTGTATTCTGTTGACAGTCTGCCTTAGATTGTACATGATAAATCTTTGCATCAATTTCAACAATGGCAATAGTTGCCATTGATCAAGGTTAGAGGTATCTATGAGCACTCAAAACATTTTTGTTATGCAGAGATTTGTTATTCTGAATTTAGACAACACATCTCATCAATAAAAAAAATCACAAATAATAATGTCCAAAGGTCACTGATTCAATCCAGGAAATTGCTGACAAAGACTCACTCAGAAACTATCACAGTGCAAACTTATGTGCAGAATTTTTCCTAAGAAATGTTTCTTTTCAAACAAATGCTTACACCTTACAGCTTGCAGACTAAACAGAATTATTGAAATGTTGCTTTATTTCAAGGGCTTTTATTCACTTAGTCCCAGGCACACGACATGGTTTATCAATATGACCTTCTTGCCAAAATTTTGGAGGGTTTTGGTCCCATCATGCCAAGAAATAGTAAAATAATAGGATAGGACAGGCTTTATAGTCGCCAAGGGGAAATTCGCCTTGGACTGCAAAGTGACTGCAGTAAAAGAACAAACAGCACATACATTCAAATAGAGCAAAAGAGGCACAGATATTAAACACACACTAATAGCACATATATTAAAACAACTCAGACTACCATGAAAGAGACACACAGGTTAACACACCCATCTGTTGCATTTCTCTTTGCACAGCTGTGGTACCCAACATTAAAAAGCAAACAGAGTGACAAGGAATCAGGTGTGTCTACATGCTTAGGTGTTGTTGAGGACTTTCATGGAAAGGGAGATGTTGGACACATTTTGGGTTGAATTTTGCTAAATAATGAAAGAATAAATCAAGGTCAAGGTCAAAGCAAACAATAGTGATTTGTGTTGTGCAAATAAAATCTTACAAAGCCACAATGCTCAGATAAAATATTAAAATCGCTCTAATACAAAGCTTACTCAAGCTGCCGTTTCTTATGAAAAACTTGATTATTTTAGGTGGAGAAACAACTTTGCAGATAGAGGCCTTAAAATTTCCCAAATGTGTGAACTTGCATAAATATTATGGATAACAAACTCAAATATCCATTATAATACTGCCAATCATCAGGAATGATCTCAAATCCTTTGATTAAAGTGCAACCAAGCCCCAGTTTTGACTGAAAAGTATCGACTTAACTATTTAAAAAAAAACTTCAGATTATCAAAAAAGCTGAAATTGGGGTCAGGAGAATAAATGTCTACTTGCTTCTTCATGCCCTCTCAATCAGCTTAAGTATCTCATAGTCTGTGGCTAATTTGAATATTGGCAATAAAATAATAACCATCCATCCATCCATCTTGTTCTGCTTATCCGTGGTCGGGTCATGGGGCAGCAGCCTGAGCAGGGAAGCCCTGAATTCCCTCTCCCAAGGCACTTCATCCAGCTGTGGACCATACAATAATAGCCATATAATGCAAACCAGGTCATACACAGTTCATGAGGATTTGAACTGGCTTACAGATGATTGTGTTGTTTTGTCCAGATTTTGTCTGAATCACTGAATCCCTCTCTCATATGACATACATTGATCCTCACATTAAAGTTGTATTTCATGATAGCATTTCCACAACATTCGAAACAATAAGAAAAAAGCATTTGACACCATTACATAATCATTAACACATTCATCCACCCAATATCTGTCCTGCTTATTTCTTTCTGGGTTGTGGGTTTTTTGGAGCCTATCCCAGCTGACATTTGGCGAGAGGCAGGGTACACCCTGAACCAGTCACCAGCCAATCACAGGGCCACATAGTGAGTCAACCATTCCCGTTCATACCCTAAGGGCACTTTTGGGTCACCAGTCAATCTAATGAACGTGTTTTTGGTATGTTGGAGGAAGCTGGAGAGCCAAGACAGAACCCATGCACGCATGGAGAGAGCATGGTTTAGATGTGTTTCCATCTATGATACACATGCTTATATATAAGTACATAAACAAACTGTTTGCTGTGAACATTTTATTTATTGGAATCCTTTGCTGTATTATTTATTGTACTGCTAAAACAAAACAGAAAGCCTACATCATTTGCTGTAAGCAAAAAATAAGATGAAATTCACAAGGCTGCAACAAATATACATTAATGTAGTTTTGTGTTGCATGAAAATTTTAACTGTTTCTCTTTGTTGTTTCTGGGTCTATATCACACATACTGAAAAGCTCACAAAGTAGATGAATTGATTACCTCTGCCAAGGAGGTAATGTTTTAGCTGGCATATGTTTGTTTGCAAGATTACACCAAAACTACAAAGCAAATTTTGCTGAAATATTCAGCAGATGTTGGTAATGGCCCAGCTTGAAAATGATGAGTAATCAATCGTTGCTCAATAACTGTCTAAGTAATAATAATATCAACATGATTCCAAGTGCTAAGTGTGGGTTTTCTGGTCAAGGAATAGTATTATGATGATAACTTCATCTTATAACTATTGCATATAGATCTAACAGCAATATGTGTTTAAGTTTATTTATAGTATACAGTATTTACTAGTTAGGACTTTGAGTTACATATGTTGTAGGAAAAGTTCTACATAAATAAAGTTTGATTGATTGCTTGATTGATTGATAGGACTCACTATAATTAAACGCTAATGTGCTTAAACTTTCAACACCAGTATTAGTATAATATTGCTTGCAATATTTGTTGCCCTGGCTACTGTTACTGTATGTACTAAGCAAGTTTCCATATCATTAACTTGACGAGTGGCTTGACGGACCTGCAGCTGCTCTTTAGAGACCTGACTTGGACTTGGACCTGTGACTTCTGTCCTTATCTGATACTCACTTTGTTATAAGTCAAATCCTGGTATGGACTGACTTTGAAACTATAATTCTTATGTGGAAATGAACAATATTTTTGCTCCAAAACAAATAACAGCCTGGGATATTTCCTGTTTTGCAGACTTGCCATATGTGTACAGTAACAAACCCACCATGGGAAATGAATCTGTATTACTTGTTTAGCATCATAACTGAACAAAATAGAATGATGGTAGAGATGAAAGTTCATGCAAAACAAAATGTGCTTCCCTGCACTCAGTCCCCGTATAGTGCAGATCAAAGTAAGAGAAACATAAGGAGATGTGAACATTAACATCAAAGTTCTACTATGCGTCTGTACACATTCATTCAACATCTTACAATCTCTTTTTATATTGCTGCTCTTATGCTCAGGGAAAACAGATGTGACCTTGATTGTGAGTTCTTGTTGATCTAACTTAAGGAGCTTAAGAAAGACTTGTCCCTTAACAAGATTACTTAACCTTGATTTAATGGTTTTGACACTTGAGGCAGCACTATCTTGGTGCATCCTTCCCTTTTTATCAAAGATTAACACTTTCATATGATCTGCAAACACACATCCAAACTTATGAGTTATTGCAAGAATCAATGGAGACATTTACCTTCTCTGCTTTCTGCCTTCTCTTCAATTTATTCTTTTCTATTCTTGTCATTTTCTCCCATTTATTCCACTCACTTGCTTGCACATACGTCTCAAAGCCTGAGACAGTCCCATAGGTGCTTGGTGCAGTTAACTCAAGTCTAGTGTTGAGAAGCTATTCCATTTGGCAGTCATTTAATGGGGACCCCCTCCCCTCTTCCAAATCTGGCCTCTGTTCAGCAGGTTACAGACCGTCAAGGCAGAGGCGGCGACTGTCATCGCAGAATGACAGTGCCCTGACCAGCCAGATTCCTTTGATGCCTCTGCCTGCGAGGTCTGCCCCCGCGGGCTGCTGAGGCGTGCTGGAGTCTGCCATAGGTGGAAGAGTCCTGCTGTACCTGAGCTCATTTTGATTAATGGACCCCTCTCTGCCCCTGAGTGAGCAATTATCAGAGGGTAGGCAAAGTCGTTCATCACTGTAACCGAGCAGCAGGTCTCTTCCACTGTCGAAAGTCATACCTGCAAGGAGACATGGGGTGGTGGGGGTAAGAGGTGGGGATGTGGGGGTCTTCGTCCTCTCGCAACATCTCTTCCTTCTCACCATGCTGCCACCGTGTCTGACCAGGAGGGTCTGTCCATCTACAGAGGGTCAGGCTCATGGAGGTGCAGAGCGCAGCCCTGCTCACAGATCAGATTTCTCCATTGTAATTGTTCAGCCCTTGCCCGCTGGCCCTCTCCTGCCTTCATCAAATTCAAGCCTGCACGTTATTGTGAGATCAAATTTCTACTCAGTCCTGTGGCAACAAGCCTAGAATTCACTTAGCTTCTGCAACACGTCTGGCACATGTGGTGAACAGTCATTGTCCGTAGTGGATGTGCTCAGCATACTAAATGTCCTTTGCAAGCTGAAAGAAAGGAGCCCTTATATAAATGGCTTCTTACTACATTAAATAGAGCAGTTAAAACAGTGTAATAATTGATGTAAAAGATGTACCCACAATACATCAAATGCCATTGAAACCTTCCCTCACAGCTATATTTTCAACTAGAACTCTTGAAGATTTTTCATTGAAACTTTAAATGAACTCACTGATGTTTGATTATGTTTACAGAGCAGAGCAATTCTGCAGCAAAGATGGATTGATAACTTTTAATTAAAGCACCAGTCACACATTCCTGTTTCTCATGGTGATTGTGCACGATTGTCATAATCCTGATGAAACGTGCTTTGGTTGTGGTGCATACGTTACTTCATCTGGACCAGTGTTGTATAGTTGTGGAACAAGACGAGATAACGGGGTAGGGTCCAGACTGTTTATAACTGTTAAAAACTGTCGTTGAGAATCGCTGCTCTCAGTATAGCGGGGTGGAAGCCTAATGCAGCCCTAAGACGAACAGTGTCAGCGTGGCATGTACGGGGCTCAATCGGGCAGATCATGGCTCAATCCTGAAAGCTTTCTGAGGACAATTGCAAGGACGTATCAGTTTTTGCCCAGACTGTGTCCCGTTCACGGTGACGCAAGCGACGGGGCTCAATTGGGGCTTATGGGACTCAAACTGGGCTCAAATAGGGCAGATGTCGTGTCAGCGGGATGGAAATTCATGGAATCCTCATTGTATCATTGTATTGACCAAACCGAAGTGGAGCGAACGCCCCCAAGCACTGTAGAAGCTTTAATGACAGTGTAGCCTTAGTCAATCGTGTACAGTCGTGCACCGTCCCCATGAGAACAGGATTGTGTGACTGGGGCATAAAGCTTATTTGCTTTAACCTCAATTGTTTTGCATTAAAATTTCATCTCTCTGTTTGGATATCCATCATCCATGCCACTTACTATGGTATGGATTACAGAGTGCTCAAGCCTTTCCCACCTATGATTAAACAAGAGGCAGATCATGCCCTGAACTGATATACAGTATGGTCAATCACAGGACTGACAAATAGAGAAAAAAACATTTCACACATCTTTAACTGTTGTTTTACCTCATTATGTGAAATTCTTTTATGAAACAAAAAATGTAATTCATTCATAAATTAGCATCAGGCTGTCAGCATTAAAACATGTATTACAATGCAATTAAGTCTGAAATTGGTTCATTATTACAGGTATTGTTTTTTTTAATACATAAGTATCCATGTGGCGAACCTTGCCTAAAGCTCTATAATGTCTCCTGCAGCCACATTAATAGTTTGAGAAAAATACTCCTTGAGTTTCTCATTTCACTTTAAAATGCCTGCAACAATCAGATGACAAGTCATGGGCAAATTTAATCTCACATTATCAGCACTTTCCCTTGAAACCATTTCTTTTAGCCATTGCAATCCCCCCAAAAGTTTTTGTTGTGCAATAGGTTGAATGTTTTTAACTTCTGATTGACCAGAAGTTTCTTATATTGTTTCAAAGTAAGAAAAAAAATTGTATCTGCAATGCATACTGTAAGCTTACTTCTTATTTATCAGCACGACCTGTAATGCCCTTATAAATAAAGGTTGATTTGGACATTTAGTTGTAACAATTCCACAAATTGCTTCTTCAAACGCACAATAACAGTCCAGAGACAACCCTTGTGCCTGCATTACAGATTAAATTGCATCTTTATGACTGACAGTTGATCAATAAACAATCTGCAAGTCGCTTGACCTCAACCTGGACATGCACGCTTATCAAATCTCACTTAACAGACAGAACTCAGAATAGCAGACAAACAGGACTCCCCCACGCAGAAACAAACCTCCAAAAAGGATCGACCTTACTTCAGTTAGTGTCCATTAGCCTGACTGACAGCGGGCTCCTGAGGTTTATTGTTAGCATTCAGCGGACTTCACTTTACAGCCCAAACTCTGACCCTTCATTCATGCAGAACTTATAACAACCTGTTCCCTGTCTCACAAAGTCATACCTCTGCATTTTGATTCACTATCAGAATGCTGAGAGGTGATGTGCAAAGGCTTCATGGAGCTCTTATCGCTTTCACTTATTTTTGTAAGTTATGTGGACCGTGTAATACAAACAACCTGCAGTCTTACATGTTTGTGAATGTTATAGATCTGTAAACATGGAACTGACATCTGGCATTTATCTTGTTCAATGTTCAAAAGTAACATGTTTTGTTGAGATGTTTTAATACAGATTGAAGGACAAGTGCTGGCAGAACAGAAATTAGCAGGACTGGCTGATTTCTCGGCCCCTTGCTGTCAGTTCTACTGCACACTTGTATTCCAAAATTCCTTCACCCACGGTTAAAAAGTAATCAACAAAATAATTGTTCCTCCTAGATTCCAACAATTTACCTGCAATTTAGCTAAATCTATTGGTCAATTACCAGTTTGTCTTCAGGGCTGACCCCAGCAGCTAATGGCTTTGGAGGGAGGCCAGAATCTGATTTTCTCTAAACGCTATCTAATGAGCTGTCACCCTATACATTATGAATGCAAACCAGCCAAACGTAAACCGTCTCACTATTGGACCCTTTTTCTATTCATTGATTCCTCTCTTTACTTTTAGCTAATGATTTTCCCCTTCATTTTATGCATGCTGGTGAATCTGTTAAATACTCTTCGCTGCAGACTCCACAAAAAACACTAAAGGAGGATTTGGAATGCATCTGAAGTACAGAATTTGTTTGACCATGCTGTTATCAAATCACAACGTGTAATGCATGCGAGATGAGCGATATCTCTGTCACTGTTTATATCTATGTATGAGTGTCTCTGTCTTTCCACCTGAGAGGGAAGCAGGAGAGTGCCGGGCTTTGTTTTATTGGAGCAATGTTTGGAATATTAAGTGGCAAAAGAAATATCAGAAGCATGATTTTGAAAGTGATTATGATATTTCCCACAAGCAAGTGCTACTGTATGTAAAAATAAGGCACTGCTGTCAGTGTAACACTGCCAAAGCAGGTTTTCTGCCTTCACTAAAAACACTAGCCAAAGCCAGATTCAGATGCATTATTTTCTTAAGTTGTCCATGCGTTCATCTATATTTTTATCCATCCCTCTGTAAACTGGTCTGTTTATCATCATATTTGTCCATGGAGACCATTCTTGTAAATGCCTGTTCTCAACGGCCACGTAAGAGATTTTCTCTCTGATTTAAGAATGAACTAATGAAATGTTGTAGGTTACAGGTCGTGGTTAAGGTAATCAGGCCTCAAACTTATCCTTTGATTTTGAAGGTGTGATGACGAGTTCGCACCCCGAGACTTGTGATGAACGTTTAAGCTCCGTGATTGACTGTATCTAAAGATTAAAAGGCATAGTTTGGGTTCTATTGAGTGGGGTTGCTCAAGGTTTATAGTGTTGTGTGTAGCGCATTAAAAAGTTACAAAGTAACTTGTTACAGTAACATAACTGCTTTTTGGGAAAATTAATGCATTACTACTATGGTAACAAAACATAGTTCCTTTTTTAATGTGGCACAATTTTACTTTCCCCACTGTCAGATCTGATACCAATGCTGTCTTCTTAGCTGCCTGCATTAGACATAAGCAGTGTTGCCAAGTCCACTCATTCTAAGCATCGTAGGGGCTGAATTTCTCTAAAGTCGCAAGCAAATCTCCTGAGTCATTGCCGTGGATCGTGGTTGTTTGGGCTTGTATGTTAACGTGCGAGCTTCTTGGGGCTCTTCTGTCTGTGTGAATCCCCCCTGACTATCTCCCAGCTCCCCACAATAAAGCTAAACACGATTGTGGTTGGCACTTTATCCTTTCCACATCCTTGTTTCCTGGTTATCACGCACGCCCCCAAACACACGCATGCATAAAGGGCATGAGCCCAAGCCAAGGTTGCCAGGTCTGCTTTTTATAAGCGATGATCTTTTTTTGAATATGTTTGGCACTGTGAAATTGAAATGTAATGTAGACGAAAAGTAACACACTTTATGTATATTCTTCCTTTAACAAAGTAACATATCACATTAGGAAAGTAAAGAGCTGGTGGTTGCTCATTTTGGGCCTTGTTTTTATCGATCTGGTTACTTGTTTCAGAAGAAAAATCCGGAAACACTGGACAGGAGCTCTCATTTCACACGGTAAGTGACATGATTTTGTAAAATAAAGAGCACAAAATAACTAATGTTCTCTGTACTGGAACTTCTTGTAGGCCTACACAATTAGGAACAGATATGTCCTGTCCGAAATCGAGCAATGTAAAAGTAGTATATAAGTTAAGTGTAATGTAAAAAGTTACTTTACATAGAGGGTAACTAGTTACTTTTTTAAGAAGTAACAAGTAATGAGTAAACACTACTTTTTAAAAGTAACCTCCCCAACACTGATTGCCAATGAAGCAACTTGCCAGCTGTCCACATCAGGGAAGAAAGGTGCACATTGTTGCAAGCCAGTACACAGTAGTCAATTTTTCCACCAAAAGCCTTCAAGGGACAAATGAATAAAATGAACTATGAACTATGTAATATCAACTTTCAGGACAGAACTACAAGAAAACCTGTGTTTGCTTAAATAGAAGATACAGTTCAATTCTTTATGTTTTACTTTTTCTTGACAAAACCCTGTGTTGGAACTACTTTCTGATCCAACATATGGACTATGTGTCCTTCATGCTAGCAATGTTTTGTGTACTGTATTCCTCTCATGACCTGTTCAGGTCAATGGTCTCCAATTTGAAGCAAAAAGGGAAAAAAAGACTGAAATGAAAGCCAATATGCATATTTAACCTCTTCTCATGTTGCTCAATATGAAGCTTTAAATACAGTAATTTATCAACAAAAAATCCAAGGCATGTGTAATAAATAGAAGTGCTCCAAGATCACAAACCCCAACCCAATTTCAAAATTACTTGCCCTATCTAGCAATGTTAAGGAACTCTGTAAAATCTGTACCCAGACTCTTGTCACCACAAAAGTCTAATCACTTCTTCCTTGTGCAATGAGTGACATTCAATGAAAATTTCATCAAAATCTGTTTCTGACTTTTCCAAGTTATTCTTTTAAACTAACAAACACTGGCAGAAACAGAGCCTCCCTGGCTGAGGAAACAAATGTAATATCTCAAGACTGCATGAACAAATATTTCTCAAACCGTAGGCATGGTGGATTAGTGGTGGAGCCAAACATTTTTGAACCAGAGGGTTGTTTTTACTTCACCCTTCTTTGTACACAGGCCCATGCGTCCTTGGGCCAGACACTTAACCTCAAATTGCTTTGGTTGCTGCGTCAGTGGCATGTTATGAGTATGAAGCACATGGATGAGATTAGCTGTAATGGACAACTCACTCAGCAACCTAAGCCATCAGTGTGTGAATAGGTTAGTCTGACCTTCGATGTAAAAAGAGCTTTGAGGCATCAGAAGACCAGAAAAATACACTATAGATTCTCAGGTCCATTACCATTTACCATTTATTCTCAATTCTCTGGCAATTGTATACCACAGGCACATAACCCTCCAGCAGTGGGTGCAGTTTTTGATGCATGAAGAAAATATTTTAGGATAAAATTTTACTAAGGTGATAGCTGCATTTTTTTTCTACAGATGAGTAAAAGCTATCACACAAAATTTGCTTCAGATATTTGCAGCCATGCTCTGGAAACACCAAATATGTGTGCTGCCACCTTGTCCGCCCTCCATCTGACTCTCTCCCCTATATCTCCCTGTCTGCATCCTTTGCCTTTCCCTTGCCCTCCTTTTTTTTTACCCATCTCTCACTGTCTTCTCTATCTCTGGCTCACATCTTCATGTCACTCCCAATTTTCTCACGGTGAGATGGAAATTGAGTGGGAGGACTGGGTTGCAGGATAAGATGGAGGCCTCAGAGTGGACAAAAATAAAATCCAATCTCCACCAAAAAATAATAATTGCCCACCCATTCCTGCTCCTTCCCTCCTGTGCTGCAGCCCTCCTTGTCCGTCCCCTGCCCTGTCTGCAGAATCTCAAAACCTGGCGCGCAGCAGGGTGGGTGTATAAAAAAAAGAAGAGATGGACTGTGCATCCAACCAGCTTCACTCTCTCACATCTGAGATTGGACACACACCATTGCCCTTTTTAACTTTTAAAGCCACTGCTCGCCTCATATCATAATAGATGGAGTAGCAGAGGTGAGGCCGTGCTTCAGAGAATTTCTAATGCTATAAGTTGAAGGAGCAGACTTAAAAGGAGCATACCATTTTAGAGAGAATAAGGAAAGATTCTATGCTGATTTTATTCTATCAATGAACATTTTGTAGTTGACTGGAAGGCTTAACTGTTGCAGTGAGAAGCAGTAATAGTCTACAATCAGGTCAATTTGCCTGTTTCCTAGATAACATCACTACTGATAACTTGATGCAGTGTCCTATTGTTGAAATGGAAGCTGAAATATCTAAAAATATACAAAATTAGTTACATTTATTAGTGATGGGAAGTTTAGCTCTTTTTAGAGAGCTGGCTGTTTTGGCTCAACTCCCAGAGAAGAGCCAAGTCTGTTGACTCCCAAACTGGCCTTCCTCTTGGATCTTTTGAAGCCCGATATGTCACCTTAACGTTTTAAAAATCAATAGATTTATTGTGCAGAAAGCCTGTCTGTGTTTAGTGTTTTTTATGAAAATCTTTATAATTGCCTAATTTTGGACATTCATTTTGTTATAAAATCATATTGCCAAATCTTTAAATGACAGCCAGATGCTGCTTCACTTTCTAGTCACTTATAGTTATACAACATGACAACACAGTGCACTCACACACTGTCCTCACTGTCTGTGGACAATCTGTGATTGTCCGGATGGTTGCTATGCTGGCCAATCAAAACAAAGTTCTACTGTGAGCAGAGCTGGGACTGAACACTGTGAGAGCTAAGCAGCGAAAGGAAAAAAACCCTCCTCTGATTCACCACAAAGAATCTTTCAATCTTCATTTTTGAAGTACATGAGAATTATAAATATAAGATATTTCGGTTTGTTGTGACTTTAATATCAACTTAATAAAATCAAATGATCACAGGGAAACTGGAGAGTTTGTTATTATGTTCTGTTTTGGTTTCTCATTATTCATTAATTTCAAAATCTCTAAGGATAACTAAGAACAGTGCATCATTGAAAGCTAATGTTTATGATAATACATCTAATGTTAAATTAATTAGTGGTCTCTTTGTGACCAATGTTAGCAACAGCAGCTAATAAGAAACAGTTTACTTTAGGGGTACTGGTTTATATGAAGTGTTTCATACTATTGATTACTCCTTGCTTCTTAAGGAATGCAAACATTATGATATCAGAGGGGTTGCATGACATTGGTTAAAAATATTAAGGGGCTGTTTACATGGAAACTCCTGACTTGAAGACGCAAAGATTCTTCCTTTGCGTTTTCGAATTCTTCTGCGTTTAGATGACAACACTTGGAGACGAGTTAATCCCCTGTAAATCCGCTGTAGTGTGCATGCCGGTTCAGTAGATGGTGGTGTAGGTCTGCAGAGATGCAGCGCTGCTACAACACACGAACGAAGAAGAAAACCTTTCACAAACAACAATGGCGAATAGACGCACAGAGAAGCAGGAGTTTCTTTTTTGGACAACAAATCAGTTCGGACAACAAATCTGTCTGGATAGTTTTGTCTGGATAACAAACCGAGCACGGTAAGACGCTCACACGTTACTCGGCGGACGGCGGAAGCTGCTGTTGTTCCTGGTATGCGCGCACAGCCTTCATGTGAAAGAGTACTGCGCACGTGGTGATGTCAGCGTTTCCCCCTGAAACGCTCTGCTCTGTGTTTACACAAGGCTGGATGGAGGAGCGGATTCAAATCTTTCCACTCTGGGGAGCGTTTTCAAAAGTTTGCGTTTTAGGTGGAAACGCAACGTGGTCTCATCTAAACGGAAGGCCAAAACGCAATGAAATGTTTGCGGAATTGACTGTTTTCGGCGTCATGTAAACGGCCCCTTAGATAATAGGTTTCATTTGTAAACACAAATTGTAATGAATAAAAAAAAAGTAAATTGTGGAGTCTCAAAAGGTTCAGTATTAGGACCTAAATTGTTTATGAGTTATTTAATGATATTTGTACAATATCTGACATATTAAAATTTGTGATGTTTGAAGATGATACTAATTTATTTGTTCTGGGTATAGTGTAACGCATTTATTAGAATTGGTAGAAAAATAATTGATAAAGTTGAAATCATGGTGTGACATAAACAAGTTACCATTAAATGAAGATAAAAGAAATATGGTGTTTGGTGGCACACAAAGCTTAATCTTAATGGTGCTGGAATTGAAAGAGTCTATGAAACAAAGTTTGTAGAAGTGATCATAGGCCATATACTTCGTTGGAAATCCCATATTAAACAAAATAAATGTTAATTAACCAAATCCATTGAATTTCCTTGTAAAACTAGGCTGCAATTCGGTCATTTTATGTGATGTGTGTTGGATGAAGGAAAAGTTCAGATGCGATAGCATGTACATTGTGGCAGCACTATTAGAGGGCATCAACAGGTCTGGCCTGCATTTCGTTATAATAAACAAACAACACTGAAAGCACTTCTCAACAGAAAGGTTATTTTTGCTCTATGTCCAACATGTTTTGATTATAGTTTGCCCTACATAGTGGCTTATGTTTTGCACTTTACTCTGCAGCAGTAGCGCTTTCTTACTTAGTTATTTGATTTGCCTGTGATGAATGTGATTAATAGAACAATTCTCTAACCACCTGCCAGATGTGCATTTGAGAGGTTCAGCTTATTCCCAAACACTTTATGGGCATTTTCATAGATGGACTATTGAATAATTCATCTTGTGTGTATTTACTTTTTGTTTAAATTCAAATATTTTGAGTATTTGCTGATAAGTGAGCAGTTTGAATATTGAATACCTTTTCCACTGTGTATTTAAGGTAAAAAAAGATTTGCATATCATTTATTTTGCTTTTATTTAGGTTATAAAGAATGTACCAACTTCATTTCTGCCATTTATACAATTAAAAACAACACAAGTGGAGATATACATGAGGCCCAGGTGAGCACAAGGAAAAGCACCGAGGAGGGACACCAGAATAAGTAAACCAATGACACTGGATGAGAAGCACAAAGTAAAACAGGAAAAACTGAAGGCTGCAATAGAAAGATAATTCAAACAGAAGATCATTGTAACACCAAGGGCAGGGAAATACAATATATACTATATTGCCAAAAGTATTTGCTCACCTGCCTTGACTCGCATAGGAACTCAAGTGACATCCCATTTTCTTCAACATGACGTCAGTCCACTCTTTGCAGCTTTAACAGCTTCATCTCTTCTGAGAAGGCTGTCCACAAGGTTTAGGAGTGTGTTTATGGGAATTTTTGACCATTCTTCCAGAAGCACATTTTAAGGTCACACACTGATGTTGGACAAGAAGGCCTGGCTCTCAGTCTCTGCTCTAATTTGTCCCAACGGTGTTCTATCAGGTCGAAGTCAGGACTCTGTACAGGCCAGTCAAGTTCATCCACACCAGACTCTGTCATCCATGTCTTTACTGACCTGCTTTGTGCACTGGTGCACAGTCAGGTTGAAAAAAATGGCCCAAACTGTTCCCACAAAGTTGGGAGCATGGAATTGTCCAAAATGTCTTGGTGTGCTGAAGCATTCAGAGATCCTTTGACTGGAACTAAGGGGCCGAGCCCAGCTACTGAAAAACAACCCAACACCATAATGCCCCCTCCACCAAACTTTACACTTTGCACAATTCACTTCAACAAGTATTGTTCTCCTGGCAACCACCAAACCCAGACTTGTCCATCAGGTGTCAGATGGATAAACATGATTCGTCACTCCAGAGAACGCGTCTTCATCGCTCAAGAGTCCAGTGTGGCGTGCTTTATACCACTACATCCAACACTTTGCATTGCATTTGGTGATGTGAGGCTTGGATGCAGCTGCTCGGCCATGGAAACCCATCCATGAAGCTCTCTGCACTGTTCTCGAGCTAATCTGAAGGTCATATGAAGTTTGAAGGTCTGTAGCGATTGATTCTGTAGAAAGTTGCCTCTTCGCACTATGCACCTCAGCATCTGCTGACCCCGCTCCATCAGTTTAGGTGGCCAATTATTTGGATGAGTTAGCAAATACTTTTGGCAATATAGTGTATGTAGAACGTAGATAATAAAGGACTAAAAGAAGGGTCAGGGACAGCTACAAAACATACACTCAAAAATCACCAAGAACAAATCATGACAGGGTGGCAATCTATAGTGTTCCCTGTCACCAATGTAAAGATATAAAACCACAAAAAAAAAACATTTTTTTAAAAAAAATGTAATACTTTTCATCTGCGTGAGGGTATTACTGTTTACTCCACTTTCTCACTCTGGCCTGCGTTGATGTGACATGCATACCCATATTATTGTATAGAGACTAAGGATGCAAAATGCTCTAATGCTATAATGAAAGGTGCATCCGGGAAGCTCAACGCCTGTTGATGCTTGATGCATCTGCAAATGCAAGTGTCTGTAAGGCCTAAGTGATGTCATATATTAAGGCACGCCCCTTCGCAGAGCTTCCCCTTGATATATTTTTGGTTGACTGTACCCATCCAAAATACCTTAATAGATGTGGATGAAAACAAGACGGTTTCAGGGATCTATGGCTGTCATTGGTTCAAAAACAAGCTAAAGACATTTTTACATATATTTTCTTTTACAACCCATACTTTTTCATCTATCTCTGCTATAGTCCTCACAGATGTTATTATGATATAATCAAACACTTGACCAGTCTCCTTCTAGTATTACCCGTCTTCCTCCATGATTAGACAAGACTTGAAGTCAGACGTGGTGCTACCATGAAGACAAAGAAAAATAAAAGTAGCCTGACATGGCCATTAATTACTCATTGTGTCCCAGCTTAACAACTTTTCTCATATTTGCTCCCAAGTAACTTTTCCAAATGTGTAACTTCTTGTAAAGTGTTACCTTCCAAGCCCTTTTCTCATGCAGACAGAGTATGTGTGACCAAAGAGTCCTGGAATAATAAATCTTGGACTATCTCTAAGCTGTGGGACAGCTTGTCCTGTTTCTCTTTGGAGGAAACACTGTACACCTCAGAAGCCACATCTAACTAAGCTGACATTTCAGTGGGAGTGTTGACAGGTGAACAGAGAACTGTTTTGCTTGACGAAATACAATATGAGACATGGCTGCAAAACAAATAGAAAAGAAAAGAGATTGAAGGTTTAAATAAAACCCTCTCTCAGTTTGGTTATCTCTCGTTGTTTAGGTCTGATGATCTATGCGCCCTCACACTTTGTCACCCTCCACAGGGTGGCAAAGTGTGCAAGGATTCGTTGATAGCAGCTTTGTTGAATCAAATTCAGATTTAGTCTTCCCGTTCTGTCTGTCATGTTGAGTTTTTTTTTTTTTGCACAAGCCCTCAAAACGGAGGGAGAACAGACATCCTCAGAAAGATATCTGGCCAGCAAAGTTAGGAGCCATCTACTTATTTTTGGCTGGTGAGCAATAAGGATCCTCCAGAGCTGTAATCTAGTTGACTGACAGCGGCACACGATGCCTTTCTCAACACCTTACCAGGAGACATCCAGTAAAAGCAATGCAATTCATGAAAAGAGAACACAGGCAGCGAGCGAGGTGAGAGAAATGCACTCAGCCACAAAGAGATAAGACTGAGGGAAGGAGATGAAAGACGGCAAAGGTGTGAAAAAAATCCTCCCAAGATCTTAAATTTTGTTCTTTCTCCATTTTTGAGGTAGAACTTCAGTTATTTGGGGCCTCGCCCTTACTTTCTATTACGTTGCCTCGCTGTGCGCCCACACAGCACAGCTTGTAAATGAAGCCATCTCTCAATACAAACCTCATGAGACTGTTTTTGTAAAGATATACTGCCATTGATTTTTTTAAAGCACTCCATGTGCAAGGAGACGACTCAATCCTGCTTGAATAAAAAACACAAACAAATGATATGATTCATTCACTCTTCTCTGAGGGCTGAATATTACATCTTTCCTTCAGCAATTAATCTTTATTGATCTCAAAGCATCATTTGATAGCAGTATTTCAGTTTAGATCAGAGCTCCTTCAAGACTTCTCATATTAAACTAAGTCATCAAGATTGAAGTTTTCTTTTATCAGGAGATTTTAAGTAAATTAAAGGAAACTGAAACAACCACTTGGAAGATAGAGGTATACAATTGTGAGACAGTGAAAGAGGTGGGTCAAGAAGAAGGGCTGGAATGTTATTTGTGGATGTGGGACAGATGGAAATCTTGTATTTTTGTGTTACTGTGTTTTATATATACTCAAGGGCCTTCATCTGAGAGGACAGACAGTGGATAGAGTTAGAAAGTGGGTCGAGAGAGAAGTGCAAAGCGTGGCAAGAGGCGAAGGCTGGACTCAAATCCACACCAACCAATAATTAGACTCTCTGTAAATGGGGAAACTAGAAAAACTGTCTAACCGTGCCGTTTGGGTGAATGTTTTATTGCTTGATTTTTGGTCACTGTGACCTATACAGTAAACTCTCAACTATTCTTTAATGCGGTTCTAGTATAGACACTCAAGCAAAGTTTGTAACAAATATAGGGCTGGATCTACTAAGACCCAAAATAAAGAGTGTTAAGCAAACGAAAATATTGCACATGCTATTAGTGGGTGTGTTGCAGGTGATCTGCTTTGACTAGCAGGCACAAAAGTGGTGTGGACCGCAGTTGGAGGCAAATGAACCACATGACACATTTTTAATATTCCTTTCTAATTACAATCAAACAATCTCAATGGCAGCATTCCCATAGTTATGCAGCTAAATCCCCAATAGAAGAGCAGAAGAGCAGTCCTACAGATATGCACACAGACCTTTCATGATCCACACTGACAGCTCCTTAACTCACTGTCAGTGTGTGGAGAGTGTGATGCAGTCAGCTCTCAGTGACAAATGGCATGATTATGGCTATAAAGGGGACATTTTTTACATAGGTTAAATGACCTCCTCCATGATGTAGGAGTTTACGATATGCGTGTGTCTGTATAGTACAATGGCACACTGGATTGTCCCTCTTATTTCACTCCATCATAATGACAGACAACCTCCAAATCGTTCCGTTATGCATAAAAGAAAAATCAGTCTGTGATGGGAAATTTTGGGTTAATCTGACCCCTGTTTAGTCACAATGACTGCAGCCCTCTATGGCTAATGCTGTGCTTTTTCTGCACCTGTCTTTTAAACGTACTAAATTTAGAAGCAAACACACCCTGTGCAAAACCAGATTAATATTTACAGTTATATTGTATAATGTGCTTTACTTCTATGAAAATAGCAGTGTGTTTCAGGTTTTTTTTGTCAAGTGGGGCCAGGTCCTTCTGGAGATGGAAGGATGAGAGTAGAAGCCTACCAAACAATATAAATACCGTAAAATACCAAATAAACGCCGAGTTCCAATTAATCGCTGGTTTCCAAATAAACGCCGAGTGTAGCAGTACATTTTGACAAATAGATGCCCATCCCAAATAAACGCCTGGTGTAATTTATTCGAAGCCTATGAGCTACGGTCTGAGTTACAGGACACACATGCAAACGCTGAGCTCACAGCTGGCAGTCCACGCTTGAAAAGAAACATTATCAGACTGCCTTAACAGTCCACATGGTTTATTTGTCTTTCAGGACGTCCTGTCAGCTCAGTTTTCCTCCCTCTGTATGTCAACAAAAGGCACGTACGGTAGAGATAAGATCTTAAACCCGAGCCCGACCCGGCCGGGCCCAAAGTGTCAATTATTACGTTCGGGTCGGGCCGGGTCGGGCCCGGCCTTTCCTCTCGCCAACTTTTTGAAAATAAATATACATTTATATATTATGTATTCTTCTCCTCCTGTCCCTTTACCTTCCCGACCGTACACACTCACAGTCAAAAGCATACTAGGAAGCTTTAGGGCTCCGCTTTTTCAACCAGAGGCAGTGGCACCTGTTTCACGAGCCATTGCTGACTGAAGTCTGCAATAACCATACACGGCTTGGGACACGCGCGCACTTTACGCAGCGCTCAGTGCCAGATGTTCAAGAGGACGAGACCCGAGACTGAACTCCCGCACAATACGCACTTTACACCGAGATGAGTGACTGCCCTGGACCACCTACCTCAGCAGGTCTGACTTCTGCAAACAGCAGCCGGTCCAGAAACATGTATGAATGGATTCATCCGTGCGCGCAGTCTCCAGCGGAGGATTTTTAAAGTCTGTTTGTTTCTGCCTTTGGTAACGAAGACTATAGAGAACCTGCTGCGCTCTGGAGGCTTTACCCTGTGTATCTCAGATGCCCAGAGACCTGCTCCTGCTGCTGTTCCTCTTCTTGTCAGAGAGGAGAGTCCATGTGAGCACAATATCACACACAGAAATATCTTTAACAAACTTTTCCAGCGTTATTTCATTGTGTAAATGCATTTATAATGATCATAAAAATATGTAGTTTATTTTAACATTAAGAAAACTTGCGTTTGTTTCTGCCAATGCGAAGAAATTAAAAAAAATGTCAAATGGGCTGCTGCATTTTGCGAACGAAATGAAGCATGAACTATCACACCTGATAGAACACACACACAAATATGAAAGATATAAATGTTTATTGAATATGCATCTTAAAGTCTTGAATTGGGAGAATTCGTTACAAAAGACACGCTTTCATTTGTTATCATTATGCACAGGCATCGTCACAAATGTGATCACCGGAGCAGTGCTCTGTCCGGGACTGACTGACGCATCCCCTCCCTTTCCTCCTCCTCCTGAGTCCTCACAAATAAAATATAAAATTTCGGGTTTTTTCGGGCTTGGGCTTGCAAATTGAGTTTATTGATCAAGCTCTGGTCGGGTCGGGCTTTATACCCGCGGGCCTGGGTCGGGTCGGGCTGGATTTTTTAGGCCCGATCTTACCTCTAACGTACGGCCCTCTGTTTCACAACAGTGCAGTTACACTCAACGACCACAGAGGGCACTAGAGCGCAAAAAGCTGGAATCTTACACACTAGGGCTTCACAAATCCAAAGAAGACGTTGCCACTGCCGCTGCAGGTTATTTGCCCTTAACGTCAGGAAGCTGGACACGTCAGTTAGCGGTACATTGCTGCTTATCTACATGGCCCTGGTGCAGCCAAAAAACAGAAGACCTTAACTTAACTACTTACTACTGGTAAGATAGTTCCTTACCAGTTTTAAGAGTGTTTAGAGAGTGCTGAGTTGAAAGAAGAAGACAAGAATATAACTACAGTACTGTAATCTTGCTGTAAGGGTGTTATTCATATGGGTGTAATAAATAATTTGAACATTTACTACATTTTTTTGTTCTTTGCTTAGTAAGATTTTTATGGGAAAGGAATTAAACACCTGTTCCAAATAGTCGCCTGGTCCCAAATAAATGCCTGGTCTGCTCAGTGGTTGAAACAAAAATATGCCCCGGCCATTATTTGGTATTTTACGGTAGCTATAGTCAGAGCCTGCGCCACCTTAACCAGAAAATAATGACACACCCCTGTTTTACCAGTCATGACACTTGCAACCTTGTCAGGTAACTTTTGTCTAGCAGCAGGACACAGAAGTTATGTTTTGTACCAAACAGTCCAGATGTTTGGCTCAAAACAGCATGAATTCACTGGTGTTCCTGTCCCACTTTTTGGCACCTCTCTGAAAAGAAATCAAGCATACCCAACCAACCCTTTAAGAAGGAGGTAAAAGCGCTGCAGTCTTTGATGGTCAGGCGGCAGCAGCAAAAACAAAATTCATACCTTGCCATGTTCAAATGAGATGTGGATTTAAGGTGTATTCACACCTGGCTCGTTTGGGGCAGTTGTTCCCAAATAATGAGTGCCCCCCCCCCCAAAGTTCAGTTCCTTTGGGAATATGTGAACACAGGAATCGCACTCAGGACAAAACAAGTGGGTCAAGATTGTTAATAAAGGTGTTTCGGCTTGTTTTGATTCAAGCCCCATAGAGGTTCCTTTGCAGGGAGAACACAAACACCTCAGAAACCGACACAACTGTCTCATACCTGTGGTTCACACTGTAGTAGTGGGGGGCTGTAATGTGCCTTGTTGCCAATTGTTCAGTCTAAACAATAAAAGAAAAAGGATTGGATGACGCAGCAACAGCAGAAGAAGAGCAGGCGGAAGAATCAGCGTGAAATGAGTCGTGGGCTAACGTGGAGCAGTGACGACATAAAATGCCTCGTAGGAATCTGGGCAGAAGAGAAAATTTGCCAAATGCTGGACACTACACATATAAACACAGAGGTCTACAAAATAGTGAGTCAGCGAGTGAGTGACGGATGAGCGGTACAAAACAAAATAGCCACACAAGCTGCTGATGCTCCATGGCTGTTGCAAGAAGAGAAGGAAACTCCCCCGCCCTCTGGGTTAGATTTATGACCAATAAGAGAAACATTTGATTGCATTTATCATTTGTTTACAACTTTGGACCACAAGAGACTTTTGCCATGTAAACAGGAACAAACCAAGTGACAACTGAAACAATTGTAGCGATTTTACCCCTGAATCGGATCAAAGCAAATGAACCATAGGTGTGAATAAAACCTTAGACGAATGTCCAAAAAAAAATAAAATTCTGCATGGTGGAGTGGTGAAAGTCATCCATTGTTGTTCTTTGTTTGCAATCGTGACCACTGCACTGTCACACTGCTGTGACGTCACACCTGTACAGAGTCGGCATGACCCTCACTTCCCCGGCTCACATCCTTGTCCTCAGATTAAAGTAATGCAAACAAGCCCGGAGTTTTCCGCTAAAACCAAACCAAACTGAACCGAAACATATCAGACCACTGAGTGAAACAGGCAGAAGGCTCTGTAGATGGACTGAGAGGGCAATACTGGACAGCATTCAAGCTGTTATTGTAAATATTTGGATAAATAGGACCATATCTTAAAAAAATAGATTATGGGGTAAAAAAAAAGAAAGAGCTTCCTTTTCTTTAGGTGGGACAAAGACAACAAATATATGATTTTGCTGAAGGGATTGATTTAAGGGTGGTGTGAAAGGTCACATGAACTGTAGTCCAGACTGAAGAATCAAAATCTGGTTCATTTAAAAATGGGGTCTCTGTTTGCCTTCAAGCAAACTGCAAGTTGATTTATGGTGGTGTTGAACACAATGTAAACCAAATGAGGGAAGTGAACAAAAATGTAGAACATTTTGGCTTGATTCTGGGTGAGCAACAGCAAGAAAACATACTGGAGCATTAATAGACAATATCGGGCAGAGTGTGGCTAACACTAGCACTGCCTGAACTGACAGCCTGTCTTCAAGATAGAGTAGCATGTGGCACAAAGTTCATGACAGTGTAAGTGTACCATGATGTAAAAAAAAAAAATGGTCTGATATAATGAGCTGTAACATGGGCATTAATGCTGTAGGCAAACAAAAATGTGTTGAGTGTGTGTAAAACAGGTTAAGATTATATTTTTCATCTCAAAACTTTGAACATGTTCATTTACAATTGTTTATGAAGAGAATCCTGTTTGAAGTTAAAATCTGTATTTTTCTTTTCTTGTAATCACAGTGTTCAAGCATTTATAACACAATAATGACAAATACTTGCTAGAATTGTTTACTTTTATTTCTCTTGAAAGAAGGGTAAAAAAATGTACTCACAGGGCATTTCTTAACACATTTATTGACAATAAAGACAAAAGAAGTGTTATGATTATAATATTAAAGGGGTTAAATGATTTCAATTCTGCGTAAAAGTACTTTTTGAACATTTTGAGCAATAATAATGATAACCGTGATAATTTTGGTCACAATAACCATGATACAAAATTTTCATATTGTTACATCCCTAAAGCGTATGTGTGTGTGATAGAAAGAAACACACACTTATTCGGCAGTATTGTGGTAAACAATCTCCTCTTGTTTGTCTCTGACAGATCATTATTACTTTGAGGATAAACTGTCAGTAGGTCCTTCAGGTTTGTGACGTTTTTTCCAGTTTATCTTCAGGAAAATGAAGAATTTCCACAAAATTCCAGGATTTGGATACAGCTGGAGAGTCATCAGTGTCCTCTGGCTTGGATCCTGAAGTTAGCAGCAGTAGCACTTGGGGCAAGGCCTGTTCGGTCTCCATCTGCAGCAGCTCGTCTCCTGTGAGCTCTGGATCATACCGATATCCAAGGTTCATACAGGAATCCCCTTGGCCCCAAAGTGAATAGAACTTTATCATCTCTGTCATTGTCACTTGCTTTTAATTCCCTACACTGTGTATTTAGTCATTTTTAGTTGGCCTCATCATTTTTGATTATATTCATCACAGAACTTTTAGATTCTAGTCTGACATACATTTAATGATGACTAAATTAAACTTTTGGAGTCATTTAGTTTTGTCTCAGATTCAGCATTTTTTTAGCTCGATGAAAAGATGAAGTCCTGAAGTGAATCTCAAAGTGTTTTGAGTTCATCCAAAGTGAGATGCTTTCTCTGGCCATGGTTTGAGCATTCATTTATCCATTGTTTCTTCCTGTTTAGTTTAATGTGGCTCACAAACAGGTCAGATACTCTCATTTCAGGAAAAACAGTATCAATAAAAGGCCAAATCAAGTTCATTTCAATTTAATTATTTCATCAATCTGTGCTTGATCTGGAGACTTAACTTTAAATTGTTTGTTGGCAAACCGTCCATTATAATCTGACCTCTCTGGGTTTTATGTCTACTAAAAGCATGAAAACAATCTCCTGTCCTTAAAGCCTCTTTGAAGATTTGATGTTTAATTTAATGATAAAACAACAAAGAAAGTTAAGACAAAATGGCAGAGAGAGAAGTGGGGTTCATCCTTATCATAACCTGGATCTGTGTACTCAGTGATTTGATACCAGTTAGTGTAGAATCAATCCTGGCTCTGTCTTCATTTATAACCCTGACGTTACAGCTCCACCTGCACTGCCTGAGGTGAACATTATTAGATACTAACAGCAAAAATATTGAAACCCTTCACTAGAATTAAAGTCTTTACTTCCCTCTAATAACTGTTGTCAGTCTCTCCTCATTGTCACTCAGTGAGTAATGCTCCACACACTTGCGCTAACTGTGGCATCATGTGCACCCCCTCCATTCCAAGTGCAACAATGGCAAGATGTACAGATCTGGGCACTTCAATCTACAACACCCTGCCAGTTACCAGCCAATTTCCAGCCAACTTCCAACTGCTGGAGGCTCCACCACCTCCCTGCGATTGTACCTAAAATCTGCTGACAATACACCCACTCATGCATGATCAGTAAATAACCCGGCAAATTGACTGAGAGCAAACTTGAAACCACCAATTTACCAAATATCGCCTCGAGTTTACAATCCATCATTGTCAAGGTGTGCAGGCCCTGTCAGGGACCAGCCAAGACCCTGTCAGAATAAGTGTGGAAATTTGAAGTGGCTGCATCTGTATTTTTCTGGTTAGTTTTTTAAATTTCATCTCAATATTCGTGCGAAAGGGGGAAATGGGGGATTAAGAAAGAGAGGAAAGGGAAATAAATGAGGTAAGTGGTGTCCGAAATAGGTAAGAAAAGGATTGGTCTGCCTGTTTCTTTATTCATGAACTCATCCATCATAATTTTCCTTTAGAACACATGGCCTTAAAGTGTGACAAAGCCAGACAAAATGTCAATAAATCATCTTTGAGGCTGATTGGACATGTTAAAGGTTCAAAGAAAATCCCTGAAAATCTGTTTACCAGCAAGGGATGAACATTGGGACCAGACACCTTTGCTTTTTAGACCTGTGACCTCAGAATCTAGATGCTTCATCCTTTATCAGTGTTTAAAGTTTAAACCCCTGCTTATCATTCCTGAGACAATGCATGTACAAGATGAATAGAAGGACAACCCGAAATCGTACATCTGCTTGCCTGGGCTTTCCTCTGTTTGGAGGCATCAAAATTGAAATTGAAACTACTCTCTGAGTCAATCGATCAGTCAAGGTGAATGAAGTACTCGCAAACAGTTTCAGACTTTTGCTGTAGATGTTGTAAAACAAACTTTCAGGAGGATAAGGTCAGTTCAAGGAGCATACCAGGCCACATTGCACATCCTCTGGGTTTGTGAGGGATACACGCCGGAGTTTGACCGAATGCTGCTCAGAGTCCACAGGGACAGTGGGGAGGAGAAAACAAGAGCAGAGACGGGGACAGGTGGGGACACAATGCAGCACATCTGACGTTGTGCAAGACCTTGATCCTCATTCAACCTTAATCTAATCTTGTTTTTGATGCTGGGTCACAGATTGTTCATTCATAAACATTTCCACAAACCCGCAATTTCACAGAGGTTAATGGTAAAAAAAGAGGTCTTATTCCAAGAAAGCAAATAGCACCTTGTGTCCTTGAACAGCCTTATCTCACAAAGAAATATCAGATCACCCACAATGTGCAACCAAATTACATTTTTGTTTGCCTCAAAGTGTGAAACAATCTTGCAGAAATCTAACGAGGGCTTTGAAGTACTGCTTGTGTGCGAGGAGGAGGCGATTTCTGCACTTCAGTTTAATCTCACAGATTTGAAAAATACAATACTCGGCACAGTTGTTGTCGGGGATTTCTGTTTGTCTCTGAGAGATAGGGATGAAGTAGCAGTCTTTTTCTGTAAGCAAACATTCAGACACACTGGAAACAAATCCGTCCAGCTGAGATTAGGTTCAACATTTGGCTGCAGAAGTGTTGACATGAGTGTTAAACAGGGTACAGTCTGAGGTGTCATGTGGGTGTGGCACCAGAGAGAAAAGCCTGTTTTGTCTGGGGGGCTTCTGTCCAGCCATGATATCACCGATAAGATTGAGCCCATTGTGAGGAGCATTGTCCTGGGAATAGAAAACAAAAATACAGTGTGTTAAACAAATGGCAGCTTATCATATTTGGTTCATCCATAATCTTTATGATGTTTTCTAATGTGCAAGACCCAGCATGGACTAATACTATGGACAGTGTATGTGATTGTGCATGGCTGTTGTGTTTTTGTGTGTTTTTTAACTCTACTGCAAATGAATTTCCTCACAGGGACAATAAATTCAACTTACCTACCTACCTACAAGCACCCTCACAAATTACCTTGTGAGCATAACATATTTGAGGCTTTTGAGGGACTTCTTAATTATGGAAACTCAATCCAGTGACGTATAAAAAAAGCGATCACTGTCTTACTTGCACCAATAAATTTGCCATATTTGGATGAATGGATGAGTCTAATTTTATTTGCTGGTTTTATACACTAACAAAAATTTGCAACTTGCTTGTAAAATCTATGTAGTACCAGAAGTTTGCATAATGAACTTTTTTAAAAATAAGATTTTGTTTTACTAACTGCTTTTGCCTTGAGGAATCAAAAATTAGAGAGAAGCTTTGTTTCCACCATATCCAATGAAACACTAGTAAGATGGCCTATAATGCATTTTTTTTTTACAGTCTTAAGGCAGTCTTTTACCAGTTGTAGCCTTACAATAAAATCAGTCATATTAAGTCTTGTCCTAATACTACGCTGATAAGTAACATGAGAGAAGAACCAAAAGCAGCAGGCACATAAGCAACACACAGGAACAGGCTGTAAACATAGTAGGAAGGTTGAGCACATGACTCTGTGGGACTGTGGAACATAAAGGAGAAATGTACGTATTGGTAGAAGGAACAAAACTCTCATAGGCAGCTAGCTTAAATGTCTCATGTCCTGGTGCATTTTACTATTTTCATCATGCCTTGGATATCTATCAGGTAATAACCTAATTTGAGTTGAACTGAAAAAATGAAAAATTTAGTCCCTGTGAAGGAAAAGATGAAGCTCTTCTTCCCTCCCCTTTGGAAACACTCAGATCTAAGGGGTCGAGGAGGCTACGGGAGGCTGTGATCAAGAGCGAGTACATTTCTCTGTGAATTGGTGAATTGGTCATGATCTTCTGCTCCCAAAATATCCTTTAAACAACATTAAAAATTAAAGTCAGTTTTGAAGGACATGGGACCTTGAAGAACTAACCACATATACAATAATAGGGCACACCAGCCAAAGACAGCTATTTCGATTTGAATAAATCACATTGCTGTGCTTTCTCTGAGTTTCCCTCTAAAACATCCACAGAAGTGCATCTGTTGGTTGGCATCAACACCCTGCTTACAGTTACCACAGCCCCCTTCAGGGATAGCATTTAGCTCTTTGGCTAGCTATTTTGGTGTCATGATTAACTTTGATTTGAAAAGTTTCTTCAATCTCTGTCCTAACATTTATCTTTAATTTACATTTTCAAGCTCGAGGCATGGTATAATAACTAGTGTTGAGGAAATACTGACATTGCACAAACATTTCGGTAATATTTGAATACAGCAAAATGACTTATAAAAAGGCCATTTAAATCCTAATATGAATTGCAAGCGGTTTTCAAGGCACTGCCCAAATTATCACATAATGTCACCCACTTTCCAAAACTTTGTTTACCCATTTGTACAACTTTAACAATGTGCAGTGCATCAAAAATGTGTTTAGAACTGAAGAAACTATGCCTTGCATTTTACGCCCACCTTTAACAACCTAGAAGTACAAGCCTCCCTGAAAGCAATAACCTTTCTTTGCTTAACAGTTAAAACCATCAATCATGGTCCTTGGCTACAGAAATCTGGTATTGATTACACTTTATTTCTTCCAGACACGAAAGATTTCATGAACTTCAAACTTACAAAGTTTCACTTTGCAGAGAGCTCTCTTCTGCACTTGTCTCTGTGATCATCCACCATGTCCTCATTAGGCAGCAGCCCAAAGCTCACTCTGGCTCCGCAACCTCTGTGAAAGAAGGCAGATACGCTTTTCACCACACAGTTGTCAATCAATTTGATGTAGAGGCGAGACATCAACTTTCCTGTTCCCATACTGAGGTCTGAAGGGTATGCAATGGGTTAAAATTAATGGCTTAAACAAAACAACCTTTCATTGTTTTAAAATTGAAATTCACAAGAAGGAAAACATCCATTATTCTGGATACCATGAAGTTTATGTAGTGAAAAAGAAATATTGAAAATGTTTATTATACGACAGGGCCATCACATCAGGAACAAAAATGTCTACATTTCTTCAAAGTCTGATCTTGAATATCTTTTCTTTTTGTTTGCTTTTCTTTCAAAATTATTTGTACTACTGAACAAAATTGTAGTCCCTCCATTGTTTCCATTAAACAAGTCTATCGATAGAAAATTGTGAAATAAAATTTTTTAGTTTTTCTTTTGAAGTTCCATAATTCTGAAACATGTGCTTCAGAGGGGTGCATAGTCAGTCCATAAAGCTTAAACAGCCATCACCAAACAGGACTAGAGCCATAACAGTTAGATCCTGGAGCATAATATATCTTAAAAAAAAAAAAAAAAAATCAACCAATTAAGAGATGGTAAGTAGTGTTAAAAAGTGAAAAAAAAATAGACTTTCCAAATGTCAATTCTGAACTTAGGTTTAATTCAATTAATGTCCCCATAATAATCCAAACCGTCTTCATAAAATACAAATTAACTTGATGTGAACTCCTAAAGAAGTGTAAAATGACACAGGATCTTTGGACATCACCAAGTCATTTTGATATACACTTAAGCCTCATTCTAAAGTAACAGAAGTATCAAATAGCATGTATTATTGAATGAAAACTATGTAGCTGCTTCTTACCTCTTTGTCAGTGTTTCATGTAAGGTGATGTCAGCTAAATTGGGCCACTTTTTGGTAAATAGCTTCAGGCACTTACAAAATACAACGTATTCTATTAAAATGTGGTTTTATGGCTAATAATGGTTGTTTTCTTTACATATTGTGTTGGAATTGTGCAGTAAATATATTTTTATAGGCCCTACAGGTCTTGATAGGTCAGCTGTGCCAACTTTTTTACACAAGCAGAGTTCAGGTAAAATGGGCCAGCCGATCAGGTAAAATGGGACGCTTATCAGGTAAGCTGGGTCAGTCCAGCTGCAAAGGGATAGTCATTAATTTTTATTGTAAAACAACTGTCAATATGGCAACACACTTTGTTAGAACAATTTCATATTATCAGGACAATTAATTACATAGTAAATGATGAATGAATAAATGAACACCAACTGATTTGCTCATCAGGCCACATACAGGCCCCATTCCCTCCAAACATGTGCATGTGTGCGTTTGTTGCTGATAAAAAGGGTGGCCCATTTTAGCTGAAACAGGGGGCCCAACTTACCTGAATAGGTTAAGCTAAAATGGGCCACTAACAAAAGCATCAATATTCCAAAAAATATGTCCAAATACCACACTTTAAGCATTATTTCTAATAGGTGTCATCAAGACAGATATTATGCATCAAACATTTTATATATACACGTTTTTTAAATTGAGTTATCATCCTTATCATTTTTATCAGAAATCCCTATGCCAGTCAACTCACCATGCAGTTTTCTGGTGCAGTGTGGATTTGAATCTTAGATCCTCCCACAATAACAACTACAGACCAAACAAATCTGATGTTTCTTGTCAAGTACAGTTGTGTCAACCATTTTAAACCATTTGCTGTTATTAGCTCTTAAAATCAGAGGGGCTGGGACATCTAAAGCTTAAATGGCCAATTTAACCTGATGGCCCAATTTACCTGACGTCACCCTACCATTTAAGTTTTATTGAAACACTAGTTTGAATTGAAAGAGCAAACAAAAAGTGAACAAAAAAACTCCACTCCATTGCATTCATCTGTTGTGTTGATGAACAGGTACAGCTACACACACTTGACCATAAAGCTAAACAAAACATAAACAAAGAACTTAACTTCCAACAGTGAATATAAATATTAGATGTGATTAATAGATAGAGTAAAGATGGCGGCGCGCAGAGACGCAGCGGCTGAGTGGTCCCAAGTTTTTTTAATGGATGAATGCTTATGCAGTGTTGTACTCCGCATTCAGGATGACAGCGAAATTTCGTTGCTTTGTGCAATGACAAATAAAGTCTATTCTATTCTATTCTAATAGAGACAAAAGTTGGGGATTACTTGTGATTACACTTTTTACATTGACAGCCCTATTCATTTTGCAGTCAAACTGGTTTCTAAAATACTGATTTTAGTGTTTAAAGTCCACACTGATCATTATTTGGTCCATACAGTATTTGTTTTTTACTCTTATTTCCTTTTTTTTTAATTCTAAGATTATGTCAGTCAAGTGCTGCTCAGAATGGACTGTATTAAATTAGGTGTTGAACCGGTTACCCATTGCTCTTCTCTTGGAGAAGAATCAAGGAGCCCAATTAAGTGTCATTCTAGCAAAAATGTAATAATTTGAAAGGTCACAGATTTGACAAAGTGTACTTTTTATTTATTCTATTTTTTTTTTCTATATTTTTTAAAAAAGAATCCCACCACTACCTCTGTGGCTTGCTCAATCTTTCAGAGAGAGTGTTTCCAAACAGTCAGAACATATTTACCTGATGATTTCATGACATACAGTATATGCAATCTCCCTCAGATGGGAGACACTCTCTGATCTAAGTGGAGCAAGCCAATTGCCTGGAGAGAACCCAAGCATGAATGGGAAGAACATGTCAACTACACACAGAAAGGCCCTAACCAATGCTTGAACCAGCAACTGTCTTATTATGCACACTACCTACTGCATCACCATGCTGCCCTGTTTTACGCTTTTATTCTAAAACTGCATGTTTTTTTTCACGTCCCTCTTCTTCATCACCATCATCACTGGTCTAATAGCATCCGCAGTTGCTTTAAATAGTCACAAGTTTGGCAGGCTAGATTCATATTTGCTAAGAGCTGGTGTTTTATCTAATACTGTAACAGTGTATGCACTTCTTGTCAAATTTTTATGGTGAAAAAAGAGGCAAAAAGGGCACGCTGTGATGATTTAATTGACATTCTAATAGCCCCAATAATAGTTAGGTAATAATACAAACTCTTATTTATTTATATGATTCGCTTAAGGTTCATTGTATTTTTTTTAAATATTGAAATCAATGGGTATACAGTTAAAAACAAAGGCCCAAAGGTTCACACCAAAAGATATTAAAACCAATATTTTCATGGATAATGAAGTCTGACAATGTAAGCAAAACATAAGGAAAAGAAATAATGATAGAATTTATATCAATATATATCAATATATATCTATATCAATATATATATATCAATATATATCTATCTATATATCTATCTATCTATATATATATATGTATATATATATGAGTGTATATATATATATATATATATATATATATATATATATATATACACACACATATATATATATCTATATATATCTATATATATCTATATATATATATATATATATATATATATATATATATATATATATATATATATATATATATACACAAATATATATATATATATATATATATAGATATATATAGATATATATATAAATTGACGATTGGGTGTATAGACCACAGGAACAAACAGCTGGTGTAAGACAAACCGACCTTAGTGTGGAGCGTGTACATAATCACCGGACCACACAAATTAACCCAATTTGTTAACCTTATCTGGTTACCTGCTTCATTTCCTTTCCACCCATTTGATCCCCCAGCCCTTGGAATTCATATCATATCACGAAGTTGTTCCTTTTATTAAATCAAATTTAGCTTTAAATGAATATAAACGTTTCAGTGATCATTACTTGAATAAATCAAGCTCTGCGACCTCTTGACCACCTCAGTGTTCAATCGCTGAACTCTCTTTGTCATCATCTGCCTCTTTACAGTGCTGGCTCAAACTAATTTATGCTCTGCTTCCTGCTCACACACTGTACTGCCAGGCTTTCACTCATGTGCCTTGTCCTTGTATCTTGCCTCAGCTAATCAAACATCTCTTGCTGTATGATTGGCCTTCTGTATTCTCTTCTCTCTGCCCAGGCCAGAAATTATAAAGCATAAAAGCTCAATGCTAGACTGTTTTTCTTGTTTTTTCACTATTACACTCTCAGACTTCTCTTTATTTGCTGCCACAAGAGCTTCTCCATGTTTTTTTTTCAGGTTCGATTTCACTGTGCAGCAGTCATCAAAAATAAAACTGGAAAGGTCTTCAGAGAAAGCAGCTTATAAAAACCTATACAACCACTTATGCTTTATAAACAGTAAACGGCTTGTTGGCTGCCTTTTAGTAGTCTTGAGTCAGCATTGTAAACTACCACATCATTTTGTTATTGGATTTAAAAGTCATCATATATGGTTATAAATATTTTTTGCAGCAAAACAGTTAGAATTGCTCTGAGAAAAATTCCCTCATGAATTAGAGAGGGTAACAAGTAGAAGATAGCATATGTCAGAAATCAGGCTAATCATGCTAAATTAGAGGAACGTTTTAAATAAGCTGTCCATCCATCTATCTTCCCATCCCTCTGTTTCCCACCTTTCCATCCTTTCGTCAAATTTGGCTTTCATTGTGACCATCGTGACACAACAAAACCCTTACACCGTGTCTTAACTAGATGCAAGCATCAAATGTTGCGCCACATCGCACAGCATTGCATTGAACATGTTATTCTATATCCCATGCATCTCCTTATAAACTAGAAAAGAACTTGGAGAGCGCAGACCTCCGCCAAGCAATTCTTGGATCCAGACGGTGATCCGGATCAACACCAAAATTGAATCACTTCTTCCTTTTCCCATGCTGAACATCTCCTGAAAATTTCATCAAAATCCATCAATCACTCTTTGAGTTATTTTGTTCACAGACAGACAGACAGACAAACAAACTCCCGAAAACATAACCTCCTTGGTGAAGGTAACAATGCATCAAGCGCTTGTGTAGTGCTCCGTTTTGACAAGGAGTGGACCCAAAGGCTTGTCAATACACAGCCTTCTGTGAGCTAGGTTGTTTCCTCCACTGTTTTAAAAGTGAAAGTAAAATAATTCACTCTGAAAAAATGAATATGCCTCTGTTTGAGTAAAAACTAGAAAAGCACTCGGAGAGCGCAGAAAGCAAAATCCATCCTTAACTTTTTCAGTTATTTTGTTCACAGTCAGACAGACAGACAAACAAACAAACTCTCCCGAAAACATAACCTCCTTGCCGGAGGTAATAAATTCTGTTGAGTGCGAAAAGTCAATGAAAACCAAAAAAAAGTCCTCGTACTACCTGGTCAAAATTCCTCTTTGCTCCCTCATCAGCATCTACACAAGCTAGGACAGAAAGAGTTGGGGTGTTGAGGCAAAAATGTTCAGCTGTGTCGATTTTCTTTGCACTGCATCATTTGAGGGCAGGTTGGACACCTGTAAATGATTCAGTGCCGTTTAACCGGAGTTTGTCACTGAGGGGCCGTTTACATGGCGCCAAAAACGCTCAAATCCGATAAGTTTTCATTGCGTTTTGGCCTTGCGGTTAGATGGAGCGCGTTGCGTTTTTACTGAAAACTGAAACTTTTGAAAACGTGCTCCAGAGTGGAAAGGTTTGAATCCACTCTCCATGCAGCTCTGTGTAAACCCATATCAGAGCGTTTTAGGGTGAAACGCTTACGCCACCGCATGCGCAGTGCTCATTCACATGAAGGCTGTGCGCGCATACCAGGAACAACAGCGGCTTCGGCCGTCTGCCGAGTAAAGTGTGAGCCTCTTACCTTGCTCGGTTTATTTTCCCAGACAAAACTATCCAGACAGATTTGTTTGTCCAGAAAAGAAACCCCTGCATCTCTGTGCGTCTATTCACCATTGTTGTTTGTGAAATGTTATTCTTCTTCGTTCGTGTGTGGTAGCAGCGCTGCCTCTCTGCAGACCTACACCGCCATCTACTGAACCGGCATGCACACTACAGCAGATTTACATGGGATTAACTGGTCTCCAGCGTTGTCATCTGAACGCAGAAGAATTTGAAAACGCAAAGGAAGAATCTTTGCGTCTTTACATCAGGAGTTTCCATGCCGGCCCCTGAAGCTTGTGTGTCGTGTTCAGTCAGGACACAGTGTGAGAGGTCTTCCTGAAATTTTAAACTGATGTGTCATGTAATAATGGTTAACCAGTCAAGACGGTGTCATCCTAAACGTTTTTATTGTTTGATACTCTCCCAAGGAGTGGTCGGGGCAGAGCATGACATTTTAAGCCCAAAACAGTTTTCCCTAACCACAACCAAAGCTGAGTTTTTAAAATCATCACCTTAGAGTGAGTTTTTCAAAAAATGCTTTTCCACATACCTAAAACACCACATGGGCAGGTAAAAACCTAATGAAAAAGCAATGCATTTTAAAAACGTCCACTTAAGTGTGGACATACTGCAGCATCAGACTATGCATTAATGTCAACCTTGACTGTAAATATGCTCGTATGGTCTCATGTTCATCTCTTGCATTAAAACCCGTACCACTACAATGCTTTGTGGGATTTACTTCAAACTTTGCTCAAATGTTCATTCTGACTCAAACATAAACTTACTATTGTAGAGGTCAAGGTCATTTTGCCCTGCATTGTTTCAGCACATGATGTTATAAGTGCATTGTCAAGGTTATTTTTCTAACTTTGCTCGGATGTCCTTTTCAGCTCAAGAAGTTTATTATCAAATTTCAGGTTTCATGCCCACCCCATCAAAAGTATCTCAAGTGAGATGTTCACCTTGACTTATGGAAAACTAAATATAAGTGGAAGGTAAGCAGGAGTAGGAGGTTTGGGGTCACCACAGCCGTGACTTCACTTCTTGTTATGACTCATTCACCTACACCTACGCACGATTTCTTTCAACTACAAAAGCATGAAAACTGCTTCAGTGCTCCTCCTTGACCCACAGCTGTTCTCTCGTTGTGCTGCTATCCTCAACCTTGTAACATCTATAGCCTAAGCCTATTTGATTTTTAACTTCCTAAAGTACTTAGAGCAAGTGAAGAGGGTTTGTAGTTACTTTTGAAACACAGTTATACTGAATTCAATGTCTCTTCTAAACCTATGAAAACAGCCCAGTCTGTTGATAAGGAGCAATTTACGTGGGTGTCAAAAAAAGGAAGTACTCTCACTACACTTATTTGTTTATGTTTCCCACACATCGGAATTGCTGTGATAAATGCATCTGATGAATAGCAGTTGGCTTGATATTGATTTCTGTTCAAGAATGACTCCTCTACATGCAGAGGGCAAGATATGCCTGACCTGTGGCTTTCACAGCCTTGGCTTTGAAAGGCTTTGAGATGATTGTTCTTTTCTAGCTTCAGGGTGATGTCAGTGTGCATGATAATCCTCTTCAGTTGACATACAAACTAATGCAGCTGCATTGAAGTCCATATACATCTTAGAAAAACCCAAGTCAGTCTTGTTTTTGTGTTTTTTCTTGATAGTGTTCAGCATTTCGCAGCTCCACCTGATGGGACGTAAGCTGCTCCTGTAAGATGCCGAGCCAAGACTGATATGATGAGTCATAGAGACCAGAGGGCCACATTAAATGGTTACCTAAGTTCATCCAAAACCTAGAAGCCCTACAAATATTTCTTCAAGATACTTTGGTAAGCGAGATGACTTTCTTGTGCCAGGGCGAGGTCAGTGTGCATGCTGACCTCCTTTAGTTGACATGCAAATGGCACAGAGGCTTCTTAAGGTACTAAACTAATAAAGATGTGCAAAAGCCTTTACCGGTCTTAAGAAGATTGATGCCAGACTTGTCTTTGTGATTTTTCTCAAGTGAATTTAGCATTTTGCAACTCAAATTGATGAGAAATAAGTAGCTCCATTTGGATGCCAACCCATGATTACACAATATGTCTTCTAAATTATGTGACATTGAAACCAGAGTGTCTGATTCAGTGGTCAACTAAGTTCAATTGAAGACATACTACCCTTTCAAATATTACTTCAAGTCACTTTGGAAGGGAGACAATCCAAACGGTTCTATTTTTGTTTGCAAA
Organism: Scarus forsteni; assembly: GCA_036419115.1. NCBI lineage: Eukaryota > Metazoa > Chordata > Actinopteri > Labriformes > Labridae > Scarus > Scarus forsteni. The sequence continues at coordinate 18,431,354 of JAZDUH010000342.1, forward strand.
ACTTTGCAACCATACTCCATGAGCACAGCACTGAGCAACAATTAGCAAAGATACAGAGGCAAGGACAAACACAAATTGAGTGTTGACCTTGGACACACAGAGAGATTGATTTTAAAGGGACTGTGAGGAGAATCTATTACCGGCAACGTAAAAGACTCTGCTACCCATGAGCCCGAGCGGCGACTGTCGTAATGCTGCGTTCCAGTAACCGCAGAACTGGGAGTGACATCATCTCAGAGTTATCAGCATTCCAGTTGAAGTCGGAAAAAAACATGCCGATCTACCAGGCTATTGTTAGCTGTTGTTAACACACCCTGCGTTGTTGTTCACAAATATCACATGAAGAATGTGATTATCACTATGGCAGCATTTTTGTAAATATAAGTCTAACAATACGATGTATACAGCTGATCTAGAGCAACACACCCCAGTCAGAAGTGCAAATAAATTGATTATTACAGGAGCTAAATAACTGTTCACACTGGGGGCATCCCTCTTTGATTGTCAACCCTAGGGTGGCGAGGTTTCACCGAGTTCTCAGTGGGAAATTCTGACTTTGAGGGACGTTCCAGTTGCAGTTCCCTACATGGAACTCAAAATTCCTACTTCTGACTACAACTGGAATGCACCACCGATGTTTACAATCCACAGCGTGTGCTTGTTTGAGGCTAATGGATGCAATAAGGACCTTCCTCAGAACTCGGCATTGCTTTCCAACTTCGTTTTTTCAGCAACTTACAGGATGCAAAGCGACGAGGTAATGTATCTCTTTTTAGTTACGTAGCGGTAGTTTTTGATTCGTGACAACAAGCATTTTTTGGAAAACTTGTTATCATAGTCGTAGCCGGCTATATATCACTACTTACAGCCCGGTGCTCTAAGATGTGTAATATAAATAATAAAATAATACAAAATTTGCTCTAGTTTTAATTGTCTTGTTCCGGAAGTTGATTATCCAGGCCAGTCAAGCCCTGTCCGACCCGAACAGAAGGCTAAGGAATAGCATTTATAAATAAACTATTTTGATGCTATAAAACTCATCTTAATGTGTGTATTTCAATCAGGAATATATCTAAAAGTGAGACTTTTTTGTAATCACTTAGAAACTCCTCACAGTCTCTTTAAGCTGTTGGGCATTATTCACATTGTTGTAGCATGAAGCTATTATCCTGTCTTAATCTGAACAACACATAGTAAAGCTGAAGCTGATGATGTCAAGTATGAGACGGAGGGATATTTAGCTGATTTCAGCACAAACAAGGCTACATAAATGCAGTAAGTCAAAAACACACTTCCTCCACATGGACAGGGTAACTTTGCACTTATTTAGATTACCTTGTGTAACATGACAGTGAAAGTGAAAAGGGAAATTAACTATCACATAAAACAGGCATAATTTAACTTAAACAATAATATTCGCAATTTCCCTGAGAGAGTTTTCAAAGGATAAATAAAGTAGTATCTAATCTGATCTAAAAGACTCACTTTCCCATAGTTTAAGGCTTTATACTTTCACTAGCATTCACAGTAATCTTCTGCTATTGTCATGAGCGCCCTGGGAGATGGGTTAAATTGTTGAGCATTTGATATACAAAACATTATTTTTTCATAAAAAATTACTATGCAATATTTCAAAATAATAAAAAAAAATCTGTACTTATTGTACAGCTCAATATTTGTTAAATGTGTCTTATTTCTTGTGAAAAAGCCTTCATACGCAGGAGGAAGGTCTCTTTGGAGGATGTGTGAAGGTTTCTAGAAACTCTACTAACAGTATTCACTTTTGAAAAATGGCATTTCAGGCTTTAATCACATCTGTCTACATGAAGGTTGTGCCATGGCAGCTGTTGCTAAATTTTTCCTAGTTTCAATTTTGCTTACCAAACTTCCTGAGCTGGCAGCTAACTAGTCCGTCCACAGGTAGAGGAAGAGAGAGAGAAGTCTCAATGCCATGGACTTTGTTGTCTTAAGCACAAGTACTCTTACATGCAGGAGAGACATGCACAACACACAGGAGAGTGTATAAACCACAGGACCATAATGTGACCTCTTGAAAACAAAGAAGGGAAACATCTGTTCAGAACCCAACTACAATTGGACATATAACACAATTCACAATTTAGAGAGCCTAATGGCATGAATGTGAGGCATTTCTGTCATAGCAGTTTATTTAAATTAAAAAAGAGAGCAATAAAAATAGAAAGATAATATTACATCTATCGGTCAATCTGTCTATCTGTGCCTTTGTCCATTTAAATTTCTGTTTGTTGCCCGTTGATACATCCAACCATCCATCTGACTGTTGGCCTTTTCATTCTAGTATCTATCATACTCCATGTCTATCTGTGCAGAGGTGCATCTGTACATCTGTCCTATGCCTGCCCGTCTGTCTGTGCATTCATTTTCCTATTTATCTATCATCTGTCTGCCTGATTGTGAAAAGATGCATCTGTTTATCTATCTATCTATCCACGCAAAGGTACAGTTTGTCAGTCCATCCAGCCTTCTTTCTGTCTGTCCGTCAGTCCATTCCTTCCTCAAGGTACTGTATCTATCCATTCATCCATCAATCAGTATCTCATTATATGCCAAGGTGTGTCTGTCAATCGGTTTTTTGTCTGTTCTTCTGTCTGTCCATCCATCTGCCTTTTTCACTTTTTATCTCTCTGTCTGTAAAAAGGTGCATCTAACTATCTATCTATCTATCTATCTATCTATCTATCTATCTATCTATCTATCTATCTATCTATCTATCTATCTATCTATCTATCTATCTATCTATCTATCTATCTATCTATCTATCTATCTATCTATCTATCTACCCACCCTCCTTTCTTTCTTTCTTTCTTTCTTTCTTTCTTTCTTTCTTTCTTTCTTTCTTTCTTTCTTTCTTTCTATCTGTCTGTCTGTCTGTCTGTCTGTCTGTTTTGGTGTTTATCTATTCATCTATTTCAGTTTAGGGAGTAGGCAAAGGTGGACAACTGGGTCAAACAAGTCCATTCCTCTTTAAAAAGTCAAATTAGGCCAAGTATGTCAGCTCAGTGCAGGATAGGAAAGAAAAACAAGCACACCCTCAGAACTCATAACATAGGCTCTGACTTGGCAGTATGACAGAAAGGATTTCACTTCCTGAAACTTGTATTTCCATTCAAGGGGTCAGATGAGTCCAACTTATACAGGCTGCTTCTGCCTCATGTAATACAGATGGTGATTACTGTTCAAATACAGAGAGATATCTGTTATTGCCAACATGCCTTGGGAGAGATGAGTTCTTTACAACTGAAGCACACTTTTTTCTATCAGTAAAATACACTTGGAAGTCAACAATACAAACAGCTGGATCCTTTCCATAGTAGTTTGGCAGGAATTTTAGAGGTCAATGTGGATTAAATAGCTCGAATAAAAATCTTCCCATTCTGTTACAGCGCAGCTAAAATTGGCATTAAGCTCCTCTTTGATGAAACAAAGGACCCTGTGGCGTTCAAATCCCACAGCATATGTCAAGACACAAGATCTGTACCCAAACAAATACTTTATAGCTAAATTTAATTTACCTGGTTTCGCTGCAGGCATTAAATCAATGCACTTTTTAAAGTTGGTCCCATGTTCACTTTGCATGCTGCTCTGGGGCCATAACGGCCTCTAAAACAGATAAAAACAGTCTGACTGAATTTAGGTTAGATAAAGTAAACGCATGCAGTCGTATAATGGTTGCATTATGAATAATAGACTCACGTTGTGCCTTGGATGTCTCAGTTTGCTGGGTGTTAATAAGAGAGGTGCAGTTCTGTGCCAGGCTGAGGCAGAGAGTACAGAAGGTGTAGCTGCAGTCCCCTGAACACATGCTACAGCATACGTTCACACACATCTGGCAGCAGATGTCACAGCAGCGGTCAGAGCAGTATCTCCAGTCGTCACTCTGCACACACGAGCAGCTGCCGGTAGCTCTGCATTCCTCCTTACTTTGTAGGCACGGGCTGCAAGGCTTGCAAAACTGTAAGCCCATGGGTCTGCCTGTTAAAAACACACACGCAGACAGCGAGAGACGAGATACTGGAGAAAATCACTGTCGGGAAAAATGGTCCCCTTTTCAAGTCCAGAGCCGGAACGGAGGATGTATGTACAAAAGGAATTCTGTGGAGGGAAATGGGCTGATAATTGACTGTCAGTCTGTCCTGAACATTGTGCAAGTTTCCTGCTATCTCGAGTTACGTCCAAAGTTCTTGCCATATATAATATTTGCAGAAGTTTCCCCTCGAAGAGCTTGACTAACTTTCATATGTAATGCTTGATGTCATACTGTTCCCCCCTGAGGCCCTCCTCCAGCCTGCTCCATCATCCCCCGCCTTTATGAGACAAAGAGGGAAGTCAGCCTGAACAACAATTCAGAGAAGAAACCAACCCTTCAAAGAAGTGTGACAACCTCAAACGACCTATCAACACAGTTTTTCTCTGTTCACACACACTCAAAATCATCATAACACCAAAAAAGAATTTTCATCCCTCCTCTGAGCATGAAATTAAACAGAGGAGCTCATTCTCAGGGCCACCCGTCACGGGGCCTTAAAGATAAAGGAGGTGGTTAGCAAGGCTAATGAGCAATGCTGCAAAAATGAAACAAAACACTGATTTAATTACAGCAACAGCAACATTCATGCAAGTCTTTTACATAAAAATGAAGAGGTACTGTAAAGTCTGGTACATAAAATGGCATTGTAACTAAAATATGAATATAAAACAATGTAAAATGTAATAATGCTATCTAACCAGTGAAGGATTAAGTGATAAGATGATTGTTAACATACTGTTGGCATTGTCACTAGAAACACAAATATGGCTACAAGTGCTCTGACAGCACAAACCTCTGTCAAGGCATTTCCAAGTTACTGTCAAAATTTTGGAACCTGCCCTATCTTGAAAAGCTAGCAAGTCATTAAAAAAAAAAACCCTGGATCCAAATTCAAATTCAGATTACCTTGAAGATTTGATCACATCTCCTCGTGCCATAACTAACATTTCCTGAAATTGTCATCCAATTTTTTTAGATCTTCCTTTCTGTTGAGTTCTTAAATGTGGAAAACAGCCCTTTACCAAAATATAAGCATATCCCTCAAAAGCAATCCTGGATACAAATTTGCATTCAGATCACCACCAAACTCCGAACACAACTCCCTTGTTACATGGCTATAACTTCCTGAAAATGTCATCCATATCTTTTGAAAACTTTTTGAGTAATAAACCCCTTGATCTTACAAAGCTATCAAATCATTTTAAATATGCCTGGATTTGAACTTGTGTTCATATCACCATTACGTTAGTAGTACTTCTTCCCTGTCCAATGACCAACATTCTCTAAAAATGTCATGAAAATCTGTTGAGAACTTTTTGAAAATGTGGGAAACTGCCCTTCATAACGTGCATGATCAAACCTTTTAAATTCCTGGATCTGTATCACCAAAAGTGTCTTGTTTCGTCCTTTAACCTGGTCAAACATTCCCTGAAAATGTCATGAAAGTCTCGATAGAACTTATTGTTGTTAGCCAAAATGTAGGAAACTGTCCGATTGGATCACCACTAAAATTGAACCACTGCTTTCTCATCCCATGACAGACAAAAGCTGTCAATTACTCACTATTTACCAACTTACTGATCCAGTTGTTCGCTTAAATCAAATAGAAATGCCTCATTATATCTTGTTTTACTATCATATGCTTCCTGTTTCACAAATAAGGTCAGTTTTGTCTTTTGGTAAACTGGCAGTTGGTAACCTTTTTATTTACTTGCTCTTAACAAATAATTTGTATCTCCTTAACCAGTCTCACACTAATTTAATCTGTAAACAGTCGCATGTGTTTCTGGTTAACCACCAGCGGTTATGTTTACATGTTAACAGGCAGCAAGTTACATAATTACTCATCATTCTTCTTTGAGTGCTAATCAAGCAGCTAAAACAACTCAAGATTCTTTCTACTCCAAGGTTGTAAGAATTACATTCACTGGTGTAAACCTTTCTGACCACAGAATAGTTCATTGTAAAAGTACAAACCTTTGGCTGTTAAATCTTTGTTTTTCTGCAGGACATAGAATAAGAAACTGAGCAGATAGGTGTCCTTGAAATAAAACAGAAACCCAGAGAACATGGATTTTTTGGCAGCAGAAATTTTCTGCTAAGGAGCCCCACACTGGATTAGCCGATAACGAGAACACCCCTCTGCCAAAATTTCTCAAATTGCTTTGACTGTAGCTTTTTTCTTTTTTATAACTATACTTTTACTTTTGCTTTATCAGCTCTTAAAGCAACACTAAGTACTTTTTCTACCTTAATTTAATATTTCTACTATCAACTATTCCATTTCTACAAATTTTTAGTGCTTTGACTTCTTTATGACATACGTTGCTTCCCCCTCGAGGCAAAAGCTAAACGTTGGGAAAAGGAGAGTATAAGTTTTTGATTTTTTTTAAACAGAATTAATGAACATAATTTAGTTTAAAGTAAATATTTACTTTTTACTGATGGAAATAAGGCCTCTGGCTCAGGGGCGGCTGGTGAAAAATATTCTTGGTGGGGCAGTACTGTGCAACACTTAGTTTTTAATAACCATCCCACTACGATTCGACACAAACTACAGGATACCAGTGCTTCGTAAAAGTGTTATTATTGATTCCAAATAAAAATAACAGATTACAGAATGGTGCACACATATATCAGACACACATACATATAAATATATACAAATGGTCAACCATATACAGCTGAAAAGCTCACATAACCTATATACAAAGAAATGAGTAAGGTGAACGTGTACATGTGTAAATTAACAATTACTATATACGGAAATGAGTAAGGTGAACATGTGTAAATTAAAAATAATTTTATACAGAAATGAGTAAGGGGAACATGTGTGCATGTGTAAATTAACAATTACTATATACAGAAATGAGTAAGGTGAACATGTGTAAATTAAAAATAACTTTATACAGAAATGAGTAAGGGGAACATGTGTGCATGTGTAAATTAAAAATAACTTTATGCAGAAATGAGTAAGGGGAACATGTGTGCATGTGTAAATTAACAATTACTTTACACAGAAATGAGTAAGGTGAACATGTGTCTAATTGTCCACATTTCTTTTCCTCCACATAAAAAACCTACTTCTCTTTACCTGTTTTCAAGTCCTCCTGACTCCGCTATGCGTTGAACATGAACAAATTGTTTGTTGATGTGCCGAAGTGACGGAAAAATGGGTTTCGGGGCTATCACAAGTTGACACTGTCAAAAGTTTGACATTTTGATCAGGCATCTAAGATAGTTACTTATATATTACCTTTAGTACATGTATGCCATCAAATAAGTCTGTAATTCTTCAAAATCTTTTGTTGTCACGTTAATGTTGTGAAGTGAACAAAAGGATCCTTCAAAGGCACGCCCCCTTCACATCTGCCTGGACTGTCACCAGCTAATTTAACGAGTAGGCTTACGTTTGTTCTACATTAATGAAAATTAATGAATTTATTTATTAGTATGTATATATTCATGTTTATATTTATATTACACATTTAAATAAGTATTTTTTGGTAATATTCATTTTTTCAAAATAAAGTAAATACATTTAAAGTCACACTCTCCACTGGGGGGGCAGCGCCCTAGCACCCTCTATTTGCTAGCCGCCACTGCTCTGGCTCACACTCCTGCATAATGGATGGCGGTATTACTCCTCGGACATTGGATGCCACCCAACAAAGAAGACAACAGCTAATTGAAGTGTTGTTATCAAAGCAGAAGCAGCGAAAAACTCAAAGTCTGTATTGTGTCAAAGCTAAGGTACAGCAGCATGACAGAGGCAGCTCACATAATCAAAGCTATTTTCATCTATTTTGGCAAAATAATCATTAAAATTATTATTATTATTATTATTATTAGTAGTAGTAGTAGTAGTAGTAGTAGTAGTAGTAGTAGTATTAATTTGTTACTATATATTGCCCCGTAATTGTTACAAACAACCAATACTTTTCTACATATTCGTTGAACTGGTTTGTTTTACTATCCATTCACCTTTTAAACATCATTGTGCAGTTCTGTTCCTTTAAGATTCTGTTTTAATAAACCTTATTTACAAATTAAATTTCATACAGCAATAAAAAATATTTAATAGTCCTATACAAAATCAACCTTATTCCCTCATGATGACAGTAATTAAACAAGTGCTTTATTGTCTTAAATAATATTTTTCACTAAATCAAGGCCGACATTAATCATTCTTAATCTAGTAAAGCACCCGGAGTGCGCTGACCTCCGCCAGTGCCACAGTCCTCACTGATATTGGGATTTTCACCATAAATATTGCCCCTACCTTCATTTCATCTAATAATTTAGATTCCTTGACCATAAAAACATACCATCAGCAATTGGATTCATAATGATATATATTTTAGTTCAGTAGTTATTCACGAAATTGCATTTTCCGTCATCCCCGATCTAGACGGTGATCCAAATCACTCACAAAATCATAAATTGCTCCTTGTCCCAACATGGACATTCCCTGAAAAGTTCATCGAAATCCGTCCATAAGTTTTTGAGTTTTCTTGCTTACAGAGAAACAAACAAACTAACAAACCCACAAAGTTACTCACTAACAAGAGAAAAACAGACGCCGGCAATAACACAACCTCCTGGCAGAGGTAATCACTGAAGTCATGTTTCATGGGCAAAAAAGTATGCTAAACAGTTTGTATATAGTTAAATAGCAAAAAAAGCTCATAAGGTTGCATAATCTAATGATGCTTATCTTACCTCATTGGATCAACTTGAAGGTGTTAATATTAGACAGTGGTGCTGCCATAATGTGAAAATAACCTGAGCCCTATTTTCGGGGCACAGCGCAGGGTGGCGCAGGGTGCGCAGAGCTTGGCGCACCACACAAGGTGTTAATTTCGTCCAGCGCACCCCTGTGCACAGCCAATTTCACAATTTGGTAGACCGTCTGACTTGGGTATGATGGCGCACCAGGTGGAGGTGCCGACAGATTCAGGTTGGCACAGTGACAATTTCAGGCCAAAAAACTGTGCGGAAGGCGCACTGAAGGCTCGCTAGCTCCAACCTGGTCTATTCTTGGCGCAGGTGAAGTGCATCCTCCACAGTTGTAATTTGGTGAAAGGCGTACATGTGCGCACATGTCACCAAAGACTCCGAGGCAGGTTTCCAGAGTGTCAGGCACATTTTAATGCAATAAACAATCACAGCAATTGCTATATAATGTAACGATCTGAACCAGAATATACATTTGTATCTATGTAAATTGTCCTGTCACATCTGATGTCGGATTAAAGCCGTTTGTCATAATGGAAACTTAACCTGCTGGCAGCTGGAAGTTTGATGCATATTACAAGTCAACAATTAATTGCCCTATCATCCGATACTGAGTATATATCTGGCTTTTCTCATGTCATGAAATTCAAAGAAAAGAGGGAGAAAAAAGATGGAGAAAAAAGACAGAAAATAAATGTATGCCACTCTGTGTCTTTAGGATTTACCTGTGATTACCCATATTTCTCTGTTTCAATATTTATTTTGAACGTGATCTAAAAAGGTGGAGTACATTATTGCAAGGAGGATGAGGAGGAGATACCGGGAGAGTATACAGTATATCACCAAAGGTTCTGCTATTTGGTGATGACAGACCAGGAGTGTGGGTGGATTAGCCTGTTGCTGTGTTAAAATGTCTGTCACTTAATTTTGTACTCCTATTAATAACAAAGGAACAGATTACATCTGTCCCGGGAGCTGGCCCACACGGTGACGCGCGTCGTAGCCTCCCATGCGCAACCCGATGGTCCCTGCGCTCTGTATTTGCTGTAACAGTGACGGCTGCTATCACAGTCTCTGCCGCCTAGTCTTTCCGGCACACTGTGCGGTGGGGGGGATCAGTCAGACCAATCAGTCGCTGCGCCTTGCCCACAGCGCATTAAAAGGCAAGGAGAGGCGTTCATTTGATTGGTGAAGACAACACTCGGCTGTGTTAAACCCCTTCACGCCTTTTCTCCTCCCTCTCTGGCACTTGCGCGGAGGGGCAGGGAAATGGATGCGCTTCTGTGCGCCTCCCTACACACTGCTGGTAACTTGCAAAGTGCGCTGGACACACCCCGTCTGTGCGGCTCACCTGCCCTGTGGCGCGCCTGGACTACGAAATTAGAGTCCACTGTGTCCATGCATGTCATTTACTCATCCATGAAAGTGTTTTGGACTGTGACAGAGCTCTACTGCTGCTCTACATTTGTGATGAGGGAGATGTGTAGCTTCTTTAGACGTTACCCTACTGCTTGTTCAGTAAAATAACTATGCTACTTAAATGCTATTTTACTCAGGAAACAAAAACGCTACCTCAATGCTACTGGAAAATGTAACTAAACTAAAAACTCTATTTGTAGTGACATAACTGTCCATCACTGGGAATCGCAATATGCTGATTTTATCAGATTATTTAGAATTGATTGACCAAACTTTAAGTAACTATGGCAGATGAAAAATTTAATCCACATAGTTTTCAGCTGTCCCTGAAACTGTATCACTTTCTTCTCAAAACCAATGATCGTGTGATTAAAAAGCTCTCCCCAGGCACCAGATTGGCGTTTTATGTTTTACTTACATATTGTATTCTCATGGGAGCCACGGTCATCACGCTCAATCAAGGACAGAGCAGACTACATCTGTTCACATGGCAGCTCTCCTGACGTTTTATTATTTTCCTTCCTTCTTCTCTCCCTCATTCTGTCCTTTTCTCTCTTTGGCCTTCTTCTTTTTCTTCCTCTTGTGTTTTTTTGGACACACACACAAACATTCTCCCTCCTCTCACTCCCCATAACACAAATGTCAGCATGCTACGTGTGACAGGTGAACGACAGTGAGGCAGATTTGACCTTGACGGGCTCAGAGAGAGAAGTGACAGTAATAAAAGGCTGTAGTGAGCTATTGTTGGCCCTGGGGCGCCCATTAATGAATGACATGAAACAGCAGCAGGAAGAAGGGAGAAGGGGGGAGAGGGGTGTTGGAGGACAGGTGACAGCAGCCCACACAAGTCCCTCACCTGTGATGAGCTTGGCCAGCCACTTGCACAGGCTTCGCATTTCATTATTCTTTTCATGGCACACACTCTCAGACATCTACATCCACACATAGGGCTGGGTAATACTGACCAGATAACAAATTGTGATATTTTACCAGCAGAATGGTGATACTCAATAAGTATCATGATACTTTCCAAGATGACCACAACACCAAAAATATAAACTTTGGTATAATCTCATCAGGAATCAAAAAATGCGATTCAGGATGAGTGCAATTATTAGACAACTCGACAGCCAAAGTCAAATAATTATAAAGTTAACAAAACAAGATCATTTTTAGGTTTTTGTTTTTATTATTTTGGACCAGTCATAGTTGAACAGTGTTTAAACTGTAAAGCCACATTCACACACTAATGTTTTTGCCAACTGAAGATGGAAACATCAAGCTGTGTCGAGCTTAGTAGGGCCAAGCACAACCTCGTTAACATCAGTTGGGCAACAATGTGTCACAGGTACACTGTAAAAATTTTACTCATGCTTAAAAATGTACAAAGTTTGAAACATCACGCCTGTTAATGCCAGCAGGAGTTGACCTCTGCCTGCCTTTTGCTTTCACCTGGACTCTTGTTGTACTGCTTGTTTCGGGATAGCAAGAAATGGTGTCAGAATACTGAGACCAGCTGCCTCTGCACATTGTGAAATTGTATATACATCTACTTAGTATGGCATTTGTTGAGTGGCATCACCAGTGGTTAAAGTGGGATTTGATAGGTAGGTGAGCCGTAAAATATGGTGTTGTGGCACAGCAGGAAATATGACATAAATAATTGCAAAAGCTGACGGCCTTATTCTCAGCAGAAAAATACAGGCTGCATTAACAGGCTAAAGACACACATAACAAACTAACCTAACACAGAGACTCGGACAAAGAATAGAGTGAAAAACACACCTACATAGACACACACGTGAGTAAAACAAGACATGTGAACACATGAGGAGATCAAGTAGGGCAGGGGAAACATGGAAAGTAAAACTCACTACATAGGCCACACAAGAAGAAAATATCAGGCCCCTTTAGGCAGGTACGGGGGCATGCTCCCCTGGGAGAAAATTGTAAAGATTTCATATTTCAAAGCTTCAATTTGATGCATTTTGAGACAAAAAATGAAGCATTAAAAGAATTAGAGGACAGTATGGATGTATAATAAAGTATCTTTACATGGTCACATTCTGCTACATAAGAAATGGGACTGACAACTTCTCTCATGAAATGCATTAACAATTAATTTCCACTGGAAGCTTGTTAAGATAGCTGCATTACCTCTCCTGCGGTGTTAGCTAATGTTATGCATCAACATGGCACAATGCCTCTTTCAGCAAGCTTTAAAGGCTCCTACACACCCAATGCGACTGTGCAACCTCGTTGACCCCTCTCCATGTAAAGTCAATGTTGACCTGCGATGGGGCGGAGTTAACCCTCCAACATTGCGACTGAGGTCAAGGTGACGCCAAAGTTGAAAAGTTGATCCATTCAGGTGATATTGCCTTTGACTGTGTGGCAACAGCCAATCAGCGCTGTGTGTGACTGTGTGACTGTACCCTTGACGGACTGTTTTTATTGTAGTTCACAGCGACAACACATGTCTGTATGGGAAACATAAGTTAGTGAGAACATCAGTTCTGTCTGGCTGGAACCACAGAGAACTCACAGATGATGCTGCTACAGGGCCACCAGCTGCAGTGTTTTGTGGTTGGTTGGATACAGGATACAGGTTAAAAAGGATTCAGTTGGAATAATGTCCGCTTATACATCCAGTTATATGAAATATATGATCATGGTGAAACTCAAGCCGATATGATGTCAGTGACTGCTGTGATCAAAATTAGGCATTTTATGGACAGGTGATACGACTTCAGTGAGTGATGAGAAGTCATTTCGAAAAATTGCCAGACTATCTTACGTCTTATAAGATTATCCTATAAGGTTATCCTTTGGTCTGAGGTGTGTTGAAAGTAAACTTGACCCAATAATCGGCTTTAAAATGGGATGGGACCAACAATTATAAAAATCTAGCATCTAATAACTTGTTCAGAATTTATGACCAAAAAATTTTGTGTGTGGAGAAAGCCAAGTCATGACTCCATGAAATGTGTCCTGTAATGAAACGTTGTTAGATCACTTTTGGTCACGTTTAATCTCTAGGTTAGAAGACTAGATTCTAGATCCATGGTGGAACAGTCGTTGTGTGCACAGTGTGCTGTGTCGAGATAATTGGAGCACAACACACACAGTACGATCAAACTGTTCAATGCTGGAAATCCTTATGTTTGCCCTGTCTACTGTTTTTTAACCAGGCTGTAGCGTCAGTGTAGTTAAGATTATTTTTTTCATGTGTAACTGGTAACTTCATCTTACAAATAGCTTGTCCCTCACTGGCCAGGTAATATATTTGATATGTAGAATTTGCCATAAGGGTGATGCACAGCCAACTTTATAGCTGTGTTTGATTGCTGCCTTGCTGCTAGAGGCCCTTTTTCACCCTGTATCTGTGCTTTACTTGTGTGACAGCAGCCGAGCATGCCTATAATCATTTTGACAAGCATTCTATGAAGTCACAGTTTTCAGACTGCAAGCTAAAGCTGCAGTTCACAGGTGCATCTCCCATGCTGCATGTGTTTCTGGGCAAAAACAGAAATAATAAAAAAAATAAATATAGAGATATATTTACCTTAATCCTGGTAATCCTGTGCCCAAACTAGTAGAATATGTCACATATGTCCAGCCCAAGGATGAAGCTGCTGGAGCTTAAAGAGATATACACAGCTTTAACTGAGGGTAGCAAAAGTCAGCAGAGGTCAACACTGAACTTTTTAGGCATATGTGGCTTGACCAAGCTTGACGTTTCCCTATATGCTGCTCAGAAGTTGGGCAAAACTTCAGTGAGTCAGTCAATGCACCTTAAGAAATGTTCTTACTGTGCAAAAATGAACTCTATCATACTCTCTTACATTTTTTAAAAAGTCACTTTTAAATCTGAAATACTCCACATATTTCCCAGCCCTATCTACACACAGACACACACACAGGCAGAGGACAGAGATGTCAAAACACACAGCCACCTACAAACAGTCGCTGTCTGAGGACATTCTGTCAAAAGGGTGTGTTTACTGTAGAATAAATCACCAGCTATTTCATTACATTATTCATGTGCTAAGTAGACCTCCATGCACCCGAGGGCGACTTAGAATTTTTTTTCCACCTCCCACTCACTCTAACTCTCAAACCTCGGATCGTGTGCTGATACAAACCCCAGTGACAATTCAGCTTTAATCCCCAGCTTCCCTTGCTGCAGTGCATCCTGCTAGAGAATTGTGAGTGTAAAAAATGAGGCTATTTCGGGGATTGGTGCATCTCAGTCAAAACTGTTAACAGCACGCAGCAGCAGCTTCAGGTACCTGCACTCCAGCTGAATCTGTTGGGCTTTTTTTCCTCTGATATCATCATAATCATAGATAATGAATTGATAGGGGTGATAAGAGTCAGGCCACTAATGGAATGCAGTACTTAACCTCCATAATCCCTTTGTGCCCTTCACTTAGTGTCAAGATAATTAGATTACTGCTGGTGATACCTTTCTTTACTTGCACACACCAACTTACACGGTCTTCTGTTGGCAGAGGACAAGATATTTTTACAGTGGAAAAATTCTGGTGGGCAGTTTTTAGTCCAAACAGTATTTACCAATCATGTCTGAGAAGGATGATGTTGGATGAAAGAAAACAGTCCATTTGGAAAGAAAACACGGCAGTACACATTGGCCAAATGGCAATAAATGTAATTGGCAATGGTTTGTGAAAAACTGGTCCTTATATTAGCTTATGTAAAAAAAAATCTGGGAACATTTCATGCAGTTCTGTTTTAGAGGTGACTCCAAACAGTTGAATATTTGAGGATTTGCTCAGAAGAGTCTAATGTGGCTTCCAATCCCACAGATGAACACGTACCTGTGAAACACAGATTATACCATCCCAGTTTGGCAGTGTTGGGTGGTTAGGGGTTCAGGTGATGCTGATCAGACCTACTATGACAAGGCCAGGAGTGAATGTTGATAGGATGACATGGAAGATGAGGGGGTTATTCAGACACAGGTGACATATATCACTCAGGTGAAACACATGAGGTCATCACAGCTGCAGGAGCATATGGGGGAGGGGCAGGAGGTCTGAGAAGACAGGCAAGAGAACAAAATAAAACAAAAATAACAAGACATGACACCAAGGAGGAACAAAAGTATGACTGGGATAAAATAAAAAAGTATACAGTTCTGAGGCTGATCAGATTACTGGGGGCAGGGCCGCCCTTAATGGGAGATAAAGGGAAAACTTTGTGGGGCTCAAAGTCATGCAGGGGGCCTTATGGGTTAGCAAAGATATGACCCATTCTAAATTAAGACTATGACTTCACCTTTTTTAAAACCTAAAGCCTTTTTTATGTCAGCTTCAAAATGACTGATAATATTTAAGGGGGTTTTATAGATGTTCAGTTCTATTCCTGACCTTTTATGCCTTTATTTGTGTGAAGTAGGAGCAATAGAGTATGGAATGACATGGTGTAAAGGAGGCATATGTTAATATCAAACCGGGCTGGCAGATGGATCTGCCTGATTCAGTGTTGGTTATCAGACAGATCCATCTTGCCAAGTTTTAAGTTGAACAGCCCAATCAGTGTCCTTTAGAGCAGGAAGAGGTGGGCGCTCCCATCTCACACAGAGATAAGCACAGATGCTAACAGCTTCAGTGGCTTTAGCTGATCTGGACTGTATTTTGTTTTTAAGTGAACAACAACTTACAAAACTAAAAACTTATCTATATAGATATTTTTTGCCCCACTTCAGATATGTTTTGCTGAGAGTTAAATGTACAAAGTGGCATACATTCTTTTCTTTAGACAACAGTTTGGCCTCCTATATTATCTCATAGGGCTGTAAAAAGTGTGTCTAGTCACCTGCCAGATAGGCTTTTAAAAAGGTCTGTGTGTGTGTGTGTATATATATATATATATATATATATATATATACACATATGTATATATATATATATCTATATCTATATATATATATATATATATATATATATATATATATATATATACTCATATGTATATATATATATATATACATATATATATATATATATATGGAGTATAAGGAGAAATATACTAGATTTCTAAAAACAGGGATTATTTTGAGGAAAAATGTAACACTGGTATGATTCTAACTGTAGCGTCTTTTCAAGCAATTGTTGCTTTTTGATTAGATTGAACTCAAAGTGGGTTAGTTACAAGGCTTTGGGTGGCACCGTGTACTGCTGTAGATTGTCACATGTCTGTCCAAGGATATCTTCAATAAGGAACAGTGCTTCCAAGCAACCCACTTCAACAATCCCAAACTACCTCTTTAAGAGAGACAAGAAGCAGTGTGCTGAGGGAATTTGATATAATCTACAGGCTGCAGCTAAAGTGACATCAACTGGATGGAAATGTGCACGTTATATCTCACTACACATCCTCTCAAGTGACAAGATGTTAGTAAGACTAAAAGATGAACCAATAATGTTACCAACCTTTTATTCACTGTAAGCCCAAGAATATGTGGGGTAGCCACCAAATGCAAAAGTCCTCATTTATGATTTGATCCAGAAATTGAGGGTGAAAAAAAGGGCCCTCATTTGTCAGATTTATGTAATGCATGCTGAGTCAGCTAAAAAAAAAACATCATGAGTTTTGATATGCCATCTCTGAATGAGATTTTTGCAATGCTCCATCCTCAAATCCATATGTTTCAGGGAAAAAGAAGAGTTCTTTTGAGAGATTGTGGGTTGGATAGTCATGATTAAAGTTCCCTCACTTTAGTCCTGGACTCTGCCTTAACCCAATGGCTCAAGAAAACGGATGAGTAACAGTTTAAACTGTTAAAACTGTGAGAGATTTACTGAACCTGTCGGAGAAGATTTGGTAGTGTTGGGAGAGTAATGAAGGTGGGGAGGGCACACTGTACTGAAGCGGACTCCAGCATTTCATCTAGATCGACAAGACAGTCATATTTTACCCCAGTCATCCCCCCTTAGGGCTCGGCTCCAAGACCCCACATCGCTATATCACTCCTATCTACGGGGTGGATGGTGAGGTCTAATTGTCAGGTAGCATGTCACATTTAGTGGTGATAGAGGGAAGAAAAAGAGGGAAAGGTGTTGCTTGAGGGGCCTTGGTGACAACTGGTGACTGACTTTTTTTGTCAAACAGCATAACAGTTATATCTTTTGACTAATGAGTAGGGATGATCTTCTCATTTCTAGTTTTGCAGCAGCATAAAGTTTTGTGATTTCAGTCAAACTTTTGGATGGGCTGTCATGAAATTTGGTACATTTACCAATGTTCCCCTCAGGATAAGTATGATAACCTTATGACCTCTGAACTTTCCATCACTACCATTCCCATATGAACATTTTTATAGACTACTTTTGACCATAACTGTGACTTTACAGTTTAGTGAATATATAAATTCAGAATGTATGCAAGAGAAAACTTATATGAAGAGGCTGAAAGATCACATCAAACCAAGGGCAGATATAGACATAGCCTCTTGACGTTGGCCAAGAGCTCTCGGAAGTGAGCTAAATGGAACCTCCAAAGCCAAAATTTCCCTTAAAAAATGTTTTTTATTATTCTAGGCAAGGAAGGCAAGTTTATTTGTAGAGCACAATTCATTACACAAGGCAATTCAAAGTGCTTTACAGAAAAAGAAAAATGCATTTAAATCACAATACAAAATAAAAACAACATTAATCATTTTAAATAAAAGTAAAGAGAAAATTGCAGACAAGGTCCTTTCAGTCATATGCACAGTTAAATAGAGCTGTTTTAAGCCTATAGATTTGAACTTTGTCAGATGTTCAAATCGAGGCACATCTTTAGAAAGACTGTTCCAGATTTTAGCTGCATAAAACTGGAACCCTGATTCCCAATGTTTAGTCCAGACTTTGGCCCCAGCAGGAGGCCGGTCCCTGAGGTCCTCTGAGTCCAAGATGGTTCATATGGCACTAACATGTCGGAGATATACTTTGGTGCCAGGCCATGGAGAGACTTGTACACAAGCAGAGCTGCTTTAAAGTCTATTTCTAACTGCACTAAACTAAAACAATTCAAGGAGAGACTGAGCGTGTGGCCCATTTTAAATACCTATGCAATGTCATCAACAATAAACTGTATTTTAAAACACAGATATTGTATGTAAAAAAAATCACAGCAATGACTGGGTTTGTAACCCATCAAGTTAGGATGGGTGAAAATCAGATGAAAAACACACTGCAGCAGCTGCTCACTCACCTCAACACCTACTGTGTTCTCCACTGGTCCACATCGCACAGTAACTGTTCTTCAGTTGTTATTCCTCCTCATCTTGACCTCTTTCGGCTGCCTTTGACACCGCACAGGTTCATAACAAAAACTCTCTCGACATCTGCATATGTTTGAATGAAAAAAAGAAACCATTCTCTTCATCAAATAACAAAAACATTATTGACATCAATATTTACTAAAGGAAAACACAGGCAACTTAACAAGGCTCCCTGTTGTTACCTCACTGCTTGTTGGGCAGAAGTAAAATCAAAAGTACAAAAATGACTCCACAGCTCTCTGTATGGGGTCTCCATTCACTTATGAAAATACTGCTTCCTTTAATTTGCTCACAAATAATTCACTGGGGTCTCCAAGTTTAAGGAAGACTTTTTTGCAAATTGAGCTTTTCACAGAAGGCAGGTACAGATTCCAATGCTAAACTGGCAGGCAGTGTACCTTTTGTGAAAACCATATTTAATTAAAATGCACCCTTTGTTTCTCATGTGAGCAATAAGATGATCAAACACACGTCTGTCATTCAGAGCCAATCAGCTGCAGCACTGCCGATCAGCAAAATGAGTAAATCCAAGAGCTGCAACAACATGGTTTCTCAAAGTTTTCCTGAGTTCATAAGATTTATGGCAAATGATGACCTGCTCCTATCAGCTGTCAGCAGAGAAGTTGGATTACACACAGAGCATTGTGCTACAAAAATGTCAGAATCCCTATATGTCCAAACAACAAACAAACAAAAAAATCTGAAGGCTGTAATAAAGTTATTTGTAATTCAGAACTACTTTGAGTTGACGTTTTACTTTTGATTTTGTACTGTATATTAAACATCTGTCAGACATGAGTCAGGTAGAATGACCTGTATCATGAATAAAGGGGTCGAGGAGATGGTCTATGCAATTATGAACAGGCTGCTAATTAATTATGCTTTTAGAATTTCATTTCGTGAGGACCTCCCATGTTGTGTTTAAAATGTTGCTCATTAGTCCCTCATTATCTGCAATTTCTTCTGAGCTTTATCAATGAAAAACATGTTGTGTGACTTATAGTAAACTCTAGCACTTTATGGTTTCGTTTATTTGTTAGTTTTTTGGTTTTTATGGTGATTAGATTGTGCTTTAATGATTTATTCTTCAGAAGTCCCATCATAATGGAAATAAGAACAGCAATAGTTAAAAACAAAATAAATAATTCAAGAAAATGGGCAGGTTGAAAAGCAAAGAAAAGAATATATCAAACAATTTCAATATAAAGTTCATTTTTAAGAATTCTTAATAACAAAAAAATTATTTGGAAGGAATTCTTAAAACTAAAACTCATTGAAAATTAATTAGATACGGTATAATACATTAAAATTAAAAAATAAAACAGAATGAAATATAAAGGTAAGTCAGGGAAGGTTTGCTGATGAAGTTGTGTCTTAAACCAACACTACACAGTTGTCTACCCTAATATAATATTTCTTAAATCATTGTGATTGTACATCACCTTACAACAGTTTTAATGACACTTCTGTCATTATCTGAGGGGGTCTGTATCACCGTCACTGGCACTATGTAACCTCGATGTGGACGGTGTGAACACCTCCACACTAAAAACTATACATTTTTACTGCTTTGACTGTTTTACGGCATATGCCACTTCCCTCTCGAGGGAAAAGCTTAACGTTGGGAAAAGGAGAATATAAAGCTGTTTTTTAAATTTTTAACAGATTTAATGAACAAAATTTACTTTAAAGTAAATCTGCACATATTTTCCTAATGGAAATAGGGACCTCTGGCTCCTGCATAGTATGTGGCGGTAATGCTCCTCGGACGTTGGATGCCACCCACCGTTACACAAGAAGAAGAAGAAGAAGAAGAAGAAGCAAGCAAAATGCTGAACTGTTTTCATGGTGGAAGTGGCGAAAAACCCAAAGAAAAGAAATATTTTAAAGGAGGAGACGTAAAAAGGAAAGTGGGAGGGTAACAAGCTAAATGCCTGGACAGGGATAAACATTGGTCTTGCATTCACTCACTGGCGTAAGCTGAAAGACAACGAGGGATGTCCGACCAATGCCGATTTAGCCTTGTTGTTATTGGACTTGTAAGTACATGATGATTTATTCAAATAGAAACATGATCAGACTGTACCTTATCAGTCCACATGGTTTATTTGTCTCTCATGACATCCTGTCGACTCGCTTCTCCTCCCTCTGAATGCCAACAAATGCACGCTGGTGTATGACAGTGCAGTTACACTCAACCGCCAGAGAGGCCCCGAGAGAGCTGAAAGCCAGAATCTTACTTGATGCGGCTTTAAGATGATATATAAATTAATATAGAGCTGCATTGCTCCATTTAAAGTTCCCTTGTCAGATTAATTTTGAATAAAACAGAGCTCTTCATGTCTAATTTTATAGAATGTTCCCACATTAGCATAGAGACTTTAGACAATATAATTGTACAAAAATACAAGTCATGGAATATTTGATCACAGTAAGTAGCCTAATTTGTGCTTCCATTAGAAGAATACGTACATATAATTTGATGACACTGGTGGAAAGATTACACCAGAATACAGGACATGGAGTTTCCTGGGGGAGAACTCCTAACTTGCACAACAGTGATTAACTATGAAATATACTGCTGAAAAAATGGGCGGGATTTTTAACTTCAGGAAAATAGTTCATGACAGAGACAAAGCTGCGTGTAGCTGTGTGTGTGCATAAACAATATGATGCAGCTGAAGATGACCATAGATATGACTGAATGGGGTTAAATCGAAGCACCACAGAGGTGAAACTCGGGGGTTTTGTTTCTCTTTGAGGCTAAAAATAGTTCAGTTTGGGTTCAAATTTACTGTTAGGTTGAATGTGGCCTGTCATGTTCACATTGATTTTTATTTTTTTGCCATGTAAATCCAAATGTTCTTAATTTATACAATCTTTAACAAGAAACATTTGGTGAACCAAAATTCTTTACGATAGATAGTAAATTAAAAGGAATAAATAAAAACAATAAAATAGAATACAATACAATACATTGAATTACAATTACCAAGTAAAAGTGTCACCAAACTACTGGGTGATGAAAGCTATCATATATAAACAGGTTTTGGCCTGTTTGAAGAGGTCCAGGTCAGAAATGAAATGCATTTCGATGGGGAGCTTATCCCAGAGCCTGGGAGCAGCACCAGAGAAGGCTTGGTCACCCCACTGTTTATATTTTGACCTGGGCACTTCCAGCTAAGTTGGTTAGATGACCTCAGAGCTCTACCAGGCTTCCAAACAATTAAAAGCTCAGATAAGTTAACTGGGGTAAAGCCATTAAGAACTTTAAAATAATATGACAGGGTAAAATAATATGACTGAAAGATGACATTTAAGAAAAAGAAGAACAGTTAAAATACTTTTTTTTTAGGTGAATGAAGTAAAATTAAATGCAGCAAAAATATAATGGTGTTCTGCTGATATTTCAGACTGTGCATGTTTGGATTCTTGTCTTACGCACACACATGCGCACACACGCGTGCACGCACATTGTTATGTCCCCGTTCTAGGGGAACCCACAACACAACATGCAGAGCCCTCTCTGCTTGCCCATTCCCAACAAAGGCTAAAAAGAGCAGTTTTCTACTCAGAACATCAGTTTTATTATCTGATTGAGAGCAATGCCCAACACAACAAACAAAACATTCTAATACCTCTAATCTTACCTGTGGGAAAAAAAAAAAAAAAAAAAAAAAAAAAAAAAAAAAAAAAAAAAAAAAAAAAAAAACAAAAATTTAGATTAGAAAAAAAAAAAAAAAAAAAAAAAAAAAAAAAAAAAAAAAAAAAAAAAAAAAAAAAAAAAAAAAAAAAAAAAAAAAAAAAAAAAAAAAAAAAAAAAAAAAAAAACAAATGACAGATCTCTTACCTAACTAAAAACTACGAAAAAACAGGAGGAAAGAGTTAATAAAAGAAAAAGGGCTTCTCCCTCCTACTAATTTGCCTTTTTGCTTCACACAAAGTTACAGTTGCTCTATGGCTTCACACAAAGTTACATTCGCTCTGTGGCTTCACACAGAGATGAATTCCAGCGGACCACGGCTCTTTGTTCAGAGCAGGCAAGTCAGAGAGAGAGGGCAGGGCTTCACCCGGCTTCTTAAGATGGAGACGTCTGGTGTCCTCCAATCGCAGCTCTCTCCCAATTCCGTCCTCATTCAGAGCACCAATTGACACTGGACCGTAGAGCCAATCGTCACTCTCCACCTGTGCAGTTTGCAACAAACTCACACATGCACTCACACACAGTGAGACAACTAACAAAACAAACATTTACTAAAATAAATACATGACAGAGGGTCATGACATACATACTGTGTCCATACATCTTTTTCCTGTGCTTTCTTCAGTTCATGCCAGTATTACAGAGTATCCAAATTAAATGCCATTTAATTCCGCAGCAAAATCATCAGTTTATCCCATTTGGTGGCGGTTGTTTCCTGTTGTGAAGCAAACAAGTTGGCCCTCTTGACGGAAGAACATGTAACATGTGCCACACAATAGTACCTAATCAAAGTGGTAGTGGGTAATTAAGCAGATGTCGACAAAGTGATTGTAGTGTGATGACCCCACGCTGTTTTTGTGTCCTGTTTTCTCATACAATGCTTTTAATTACACAAAATGCATGGCACCATTTGCAGCAAGGTGTAACATTCGTGTCTGTCCCAAGTTGTTTTGAATGGAGAGAGAATTGAGCATTAACATTCTGTCACATGTTCTGGCTACATACCCACTTTATAAACCTGAGCTATCCTTTTAAAGTTCACTTTGGGATCAATACTATGCTTGCCATAGATGTTCGGGGGGTCACATCAGCCCAGTCGAGGGTGGAACAAAGTCTTGATGTCAGATGCATTAGTCTAACAGAGCAAAAATGCTAATGTGACTCACTGTTGGCTTTTTAACAAATTATTACTTGGCTTACCATTAAAAAGACTTTCAAAATCAGCTGTAGATGTCTTCAACCTGAACACAATTTTAAAAACTGTTCCTGTTTAACCTCTGAGCATCAAATTAGACCAAAGTAAGTCTTAAATGACTCACTGATATTTTCTGAAGTGGTTGTTGAGTTTGTGGAAGAGGTAGTATTCAGTGCCCTACTCAGACCTCCAGCCTGTCTGGAGATTTGTGTGAGACACTTTTTCCCAGACATTCTTGCTTAATTTTCATGCTGCAGCCGCGCAAGGACAAACCAGCCATCTGGAGTTGTGGAGGACCTTTGGGCCCGTGGTGACTCCAGAATCGCTGAAATGAAAAAACAGAAGGGAGAAAAGAGTCCTTCTGTTTGGATATCCTGATTAAAACTATCCCACAGGGCACACAGAGCTGCCAGTGTGCAGAGGTCATCATTTTATACCATCTCCAGAGTCACATTGTTCTTTGTCTTTGCCGTTATTTTGGTCCATTATTCTTCTCTTGCATGCAGGTAACCCACACTAATGGTGTTATGTTTTTAAATTAGGTTTTAACATGTAGAACTTTCTGTACAAAAGGTCTTCGATGAATTTGCTGCACTTCTGCTCAGCTTGAGATCTCTGGTGTGGTAAACGTTAATCATACAGGCTAGTCAACATGGCTGTCGGGTCTCATGGGTGCTCTCTTAAACAACTTGTGCATGAACATATTTCATTTCTTGCACAGGGTAACAGAAACTCCAGGCACATCATCAAATAAAAAGTTAGATAACACTTTCGCTTCTGAAGCAGGTAAAAACTCCTGATCTGCTCAAAGTGACTGTGAAAACATGCCAAGATTTTGTTGAAGGTCCCCTCAAACAAAGTGTTTAATGCAATTTCAAGCAGGATGACCTTAAGAGGCAAAATGATTAGTCTAATTACCTTTAATGAGCAGACGTAATATTATGATTTGTTCAGTGACAGCTCAGAAGTATGATGGACGATTTATAAATATGTCAGCATGATGTGTTTGATGGAGTTCCGAAAAATGACAGTCAGATGAATAAATTAACATGTCATCATCATTTAATAAAATTTAAAATATTATAAAAGCAACTGCATATAAATTTTGCTTGAAAACTTAATTGCAATTAGAGCTACATGAAGCTGAATTTGTTTATTTCCCATACTTAAAGGTGCTATGAGGAGAATCTATTACAGGCGAAATTAAGACTCTACTACCCATGAGCACGCACGGCGACTGTCGCAACGCTGCATTCCAGTGACCTCGGACTTATCGGCGTTCCAGTTGAAGTCGGAAAAAAAACATCCCGATCTACCAGGCTATTGTTAGCTGTTGTTAGCACGCCCTGCGTTGTTGTTCACAAATATCACATGAAGAATGTGATTATCACTATGGCAGCATTTTTGTAAATATAAGTCTAACAATACTATGTATACAGCTGATCTAGAGCGACACACCCCAGTCAGAAGTGCAGATAAATTGATTATTACAGGAGCCAAATAACTGTTCACACTGGGGGCATCCATCTTCCATTGTCAACTCAGGGGTGGGGAGGTTTCCTACTCGGAACCCGGAAATTCCTATTTCTGACTACAACTGGAGCGCACCAAAGACGTGACTGAAGCCAAAGCGTGTGGTTGTTGTGATAAATGCAGGTCGGACCTTCCTCAGAACTCTTCATTGCTTTACAATTTCTTTTTTCAACAACTTACAGGATGTAAAGCGACAAGGTAATGTATCTCTTTCTAGTTAAGTAGCGGTAGTTTTTGATGTGTGACAACAAGCAATTTTTGGAAAACTTAGTATCGTAGTTTAGTAGCCGGCTGTATCGCTACTTACAGCCCGGTGCTCTAAGACATGTCAGAATTATGTAAATTTGCTCTAGTTTTAATTGTCTTGTTCCTGAAGTTGAGTACCCAGGCCAGTCCAGCCCTGTCTGACCCGACCGGAAGGCTAAGGAATAGCATTTATAGATAACCTATTTTGATGCTATAAAACTCATCTTAAAGTGTTTATTTGGATCAGGCATATGTCTAAAAGTGAGACTTTTTTGTAATTACTTAGAAACTCCTCACAGTCTCTTTAAATAAAAATATATGAGACTCAAAAATACACAGAATTGTTCTTATTTATGTATGTTTATTTTAATTTGTTTACTTTGGTTTACTTTTATTTTATCATTTTTAAAAAATATATTATTTATTGTAGTTCATTTTTACCTTTTCCTCCAACAGGGAGGTTATGGTTTTGACAGAGTTTGTTGGTTTGTTTATTTGTTTGTTAACTTAAATGAAAAGAACTAAGTTTTTCTTATGGTTATTTGTAATGACACAAAAAAGAAGTGATTAAATTTAATCCAAGACAAGTCTGTTTTCCAAATTTTCACAAAAGACTTCATAATTTCTCAAACAATAAGTATAGTATTTTCAGGTATGTTGGTTTGAGGGGTTATCCAAATCTGGATGTGGATCCAAGGATTTTTCAACAAATTGTTTTTGCAGTGCGAGATAGGGTTGTTTCCCACATTTGGCAATTACTCCACATTACAATGTTGAAAATGACTTGGTGGAGGTTTGAGCTCTTCTCTTCTAATTAACTCCTTATTGTTAATCTAAAATTTCTCAAAACATCTCAGGATGGAACAATAAAGCACATTAGAGCCAATTTTGTCAAAACTGAAATGCTAATGGTAATATGAACAATAGGGATGGGACGATACACTTAAACTCACGATGCGCTGCACCTCGATATGTCACGATACGATACGTCACGATACAATATCAACAAAGTAAAAAAGAAAACTATAACTGTGGAATTACAACTTATTTATTTTTGTTTGAGTTGCACACAGGAAAACACAAGGCCTTACAGGCCAAACACAAACAATAACACTCTCTCTAACCCTAGAGAGGTTAGAGAGAGTGAATGCTAACGAGCGGTAGGCTCGTTTTCGCCGTCTTCGCCTTTTTAAATGAGAAAGCCAAAATACTGCCAGACAGATGACTTGTATCCAGGCGGAGCGTCCTCAATTTCGACCTCATTTGAACTTTATCATTCGGCTTTTTGGAGACAAGGTAGTTGGTGCTAATACTTGTTGTCGTCACATGCACTATTACCGGATGTGGCGTCTTTATTTCGCGATCTTTTTTTTCAAAGTCGATGCCTTTCGTCAAGTACTGTATCGCGATATATTGCCAAATGATATTTCATCCCATACCTAATGAACAACACAATACAAGGTACATATCAAGGACTGAGTGTATTGTTGCATTCCTAATGGGGAGCATGTGCTGTGTCACTTGCATCAAAGCTATGATGCACCATGAACTCACATGGACATTACAGTCTTATGGAATTAATGTAAATGTTTCAAGGTGTGCTGATGAAAGGGCATTGATTTTGTGATTTTCTATCCCCAAATTTAAACTCAATTCACTGCCCCACCATTGGAATAAAGGCATCCGTCAAGATTAAGTATATTAAGTATAAAAGGGGACAATGGCAATAGTCAAAATATGCATGTGCATGCTGGGTAACGGCATTGGTGCATGAGACCATTCCACCTCTAGTCCTGTCTTCAATCAGCTTTAAAGCTGCTTTAAAATAACACTTACTGCAGTGCTTAACATGACTGAACACACCACATTATTGTCCCGACTGCTTATTTCAGTGATCCCATCAAAAACTTTTATATCAAGAAAAACAGAACTGTGTTAATTCAGAAGAGGAGGCTTCACACTTTAAACAGGCATCAGCCCATACAACTCTTCCTGCTAAGAAATAGTGAGTATTTTGGTTTAAAATGACATAAATTGTATAAAATGAGGACAGACCATGTCTTTACAAACCTCCTGGGCCTTCAGATGCTCCCCCCTTTATCTCCCAGCATGGGCAGCCTTGTTTAAGTAACTATCATTTTATATTGATTCAGGTATTCTTCAAAAGCTTGTTTTGAAGCAGGCACTGTTCAGAGGGGGTTATCACAGCTCAGAATGAACGTGAAGGTGTTCTCAGGTGGTCTCAGGAGCAGATCATTGCAGTGAGAATGCAACCGACCCTGCAAGTAAACCAAACAGAGTGAGATGTTAACTCATCACTCTGCTGTTGTCGAACAAACAGGAGCAGCAGTAATTAACATATCACTCAATTTTCATCATATGTTTCATGATACTGCATGGCCACGATCGGTGCTGTACCAAGACATCCCATAAAGACAGCAGCAGGTTAAAGTTTTTACTCTCATCAGGAGACCGTCACAGAGCGAGACAGAATGGAGCTTCAGAACCTTGTTTAGTTTCCAGGAATCAGTCCAGCTCATCGAGCAGGATAATCAATCCTTTTTTTTCACTTTAACCTCCTCTTTTACAAAGTTGCCCTCTACTTTTCCACAACACTGACAGCTTTCTGCCCACACTTCTACAGGTTTGGTAGTATAAACACATACTAGATCTGCTGTTGATACCTGTGTGGATTAATAGTAGTGAGTTTATTAATATTTATGTCCTGGACTGTGAAAAACGCAGAAATACATGATCATCAATATAAATGAATGTGAGATATTCGATCTTCCCCTTGAAACAACTTGTACCACAACTCTAATTGTTTTTGGTATAGCTTGAAAACTATCTTTTCACAATGCATAGTGAGGCAAGTAGTCATGGCAACATTTCTTACCCAGTGGGGCTGTGATGAAAAGCAGAAGGGCAGACCTGTTAGTGTGAGGTTTGTCCTGTTTAACAATAGAGAGTATATACGGACTTCACATATTGTGTGATGGACTTGCAGTTCCCCTTATTGAGTGGCAGAAAACAATTTTGAATTAATTGATACTGGGAGTTAGAAACAGTGTGACACTGTATTCAGCTGAAAAGTGCTGAGTTTTGAAGTCATTGACTGTAGACCTAATTATTTTTGATAATGTTCAATAAGGAAAATGAAGACGTCTGATTTAAATGTCTGATTACTTTTTAAAGATGGTGAAATTTAACTTTTGTAGTCATAGTTTTGATTTAATTGCAGCCTGGGTTATAAGACAAAGCTTTGTAGAGACAATTATAATCCTGTTTCAGTGTGACTTGGTGTCTATCCAATGTGAAACTGATGTACCCTGCTCACTCCAGGCATGCCTTTTAGCGTCACTTGAATCACTGTTTCATCCCATTTATTTTTGATATGACACACAAACAGGTCAGATACTGTTTGAATACTTTCTTTTAATTAAAAAAGCATCAATAATTGGCCAAATGGAAGTCATGTTAATACAGTTTATCAAGTTGTATTAAATATGTGAGCTTAACTTTGTAGAGTTATTGTCAATCCAGTCGTTATAATTGGAATTCTCTGGATTTTTTCCACTACAAAAATAAAAACATGATCTGTTGTCCTCAGTGCCTCATCAGCTAAGATAATGATACTTATTTTTTTTGAGAGAACTAAACACGAAAATGCTCTGTGATACACCTGCTGCAACACCATGGCCTCGTCTTGCTTATAAAACTGTACAATATGGCTCAAAATATTTCAGTGACATAAATTGAGGGTCTTACAAATAATAAAAACAAAAAAAAATTCAGTTGTTTTGAATTCTTTGCTGACTCTCCTCAGATTACTGTTGTCAGTCTGTGCTTGTTGCTACTCCACAAGTACTATTTCACTCACTTGGGCATATCACCCATGCTGCAGCAAACATGAAACAATATTCAGTAAAAATGTAGATTTAATCTTGTGTGAAGGAGGTTATGTTTTTGCCAGTGTTAATCTGTTTCTGTGTATGATAACCCGAAAATATCAAATGTTCTTTTTTGGTGGGAATGTTGGTCATGGCACAAAGAAAAAGTAATTTGAAGAAATTAAAAGATTTAAACATTTTCAATATTAACCTTTTTTTTCTAATGTGATGGCGTGTATGCTTTAGTGCTCTCTGATCACTTTCTTTTTTTCAGATAAACACAAACAAAGCAACCAAGCTGTTGATGTGAAACCCATATAATAATAATAATAATAATAATAATAATAATAATACTGTGTTGTTTAATTAAAAATGAGGGAACACTGGAACTAAGAATGAAATAACAACAAAAAAACCAGGTATGAAATTAGGTTAAAATAAATAAATAAGTATTCTATAAGAAAAAAAATAGGTAAATAATATAAAATTTTAAACAATTATATGGTCAAATGAGACAAAAATGTACTTAAAGTAGCACTACGGAAGATCCCCGCTTGACCGGAACGAGAACACAACTACCCATGAGCGCTATGGCGTGCATACTGTCGTACAGGTACAGATCTGCCGGTCGCGTGCATTTGTTTTGTAGGCAAATCACAGAAGCCAGGACTTCACTCAGAAGTATTCTTCTGTCTTCAGCGGCTGTTTGCAGGATGGATAGCGACGAGGTAATGTATTTATTTTTGACTAAATGACGATGTTAAAAATCACTAAGTTCAACTTGGTTTTATTACCGTGAAGTCGCCCCCACCCCTGTCCTGTTAGGCGATAAAGTGAATAAAAGTAAAGACAACCACAAGCTGGCGATATCACACACTTGAAATAGGTCTAAACAAAACTACATACTGGTACGTTCTCACGAATACTGTAAACGGATGGTAAACAATCAACAAGTACTTACAAGTCCAGCAATAACAGGGCCAAGTCGGCATCGGTCGGACGTGCCTACTCGTCTTTTATTTCACGCCAGCAAGTGTGAAATAAACCGAACCGATGTTTATTCTGGTCCGAGCATTCAGCTTGTTTTTCTCTCGCTTTCTTTGTTCGGTATCCTCAAAATAAACTTTTCTTTTTCTTGCGTTCTTTGCTGCCTCCGCCATGACTACAGCTCTGCGTTTGGCTTTCGCCGACACTTCCGTGTTCTAAACAAATCGGGAATCGGGGGAAGTGACGTAGCCTATGCCGTAAAGCAGTCCAAACTTGTAGTTTTTAGTGTGGCAGGGTTCCCACCATCCACCCCGAAGTTACATAGTGCTAGTGAAAGCAATACAGACCACTTCAGAACATGACAGAGGTGTCATTCAACACATTGTTAAGTGGTGGACCATGGCGATGAATATCTAAGGACTATATTATGTTTGAAAAACTACATAGTGTTGGTTTAAGTAACTTAGTGGAAACTAAATCAATGAACAGAAAATAAAATTTAGAAGTATAAATCTCAGCTGAAATTGAAAATATAACATATTAAGGGGGTTAAAATGATTATAAAAGTAAGATTAAATATTAATAATAAATATAATCAGCTTAAAGCCAGACTATAAAGGCAAGTGTTAAGTTTGCTTTGAAAAAGCAAAAAGACATTATTAAAGGGGATAAATGATCAACATGCTTCTTCACTTTTCTTGTGGAGTATGTCCGTTTAGTGGTCTCAATTTTCCACTGCAGGTATCGATGTCCACCTAAGAGCAAGAGAAGCACATGTCATTATTGCCCAAAGAAACACATCTGCATCCTTCATGCACACAGTTATTTAATCCAACGTATTTATTAATTTATGTCTTATGTTTTGATTTTGTAACCTTATTGTCATTTTGGTTGTAATCTTTGTGAATTGAAGAAATGGGATATAAATGGAGATGCATTTTGATGTACAAGGTATACTGTCTGAAATCATGTAGCTTCTTGCAAAAAAAAGTAATCTTTAAAATACACACATAAACTCCTCTGACTACAAAAGCATCGTTGACAAAAGAACTTTCTGGATATAAAAAAAAGTGGCAATAATTATAACTGAAATGACAACCCCTAATTTAGTGATGAAAACAATCTGAACAGACCTGCAATTATAAAAACACAAGTGGTTCCTGGAGAATAAAATCAGTCTTTTTCTGTAAAAAGGTAAGATCTGAATATTCTCAGCGTTTTAGATGACAAAGAGCTCCTTCATGCAAAATTAATTTAAGGCTTCATATTTTGTGCATCTGCTTTATTTCTGGAGTTTACTAAAGGCAGGTCACTTTTGAAGGGAAGTGTACAGACTGTTAAGACAACAAGAGGATTAAGCTTGTGTTTACCATCTCATTTTAGGTGATTTCACTCACACAATAATCCCCTAAACTTTAAGACTTGAAGACTTCCAATGTTTATTCATCACATCTTTCAGGACATATTTACTGCACCTTCTTATGCCGCCCTCTATTCTGAAGCGCAAAATCAATAAATAAACAAAAACTGGGAAGAAGCTGCAAAAAGGTTCACTAAAAATAAAAGACCTCTTCCACAAGGCTGGCTGCAGGCCTGAGGATGCAGCTTTTCCAGCATACAAAGTAAAATATTGCATCATTTATCAGTGTGGCTTAAACAACATCACTGTGTTTGCAAGCTGCAGCATGAATACATTTCCACTTCCACGTGTAAAGTCTGTGGAGTTGAAACTGAGAGCTGTATGAAGGAGGTGCCGTGACAGACCTTCCATTTTGACTGATATCATCTGTCCCACTTTCATTTACAGTTCAAAGTGATGGACAAACACCCAGGGTGTGCCGAGAGACCGTGTCATCAACTTGTCTTTTTGAAGAAGTGCTTTCTTGCACTTGACAAGCCGCTGCCGTGTTTCTGTCTCTGTCTGCCCCACGGTGAGACAAACAGATCGATTATGATTGGTTTCTCTGCAAGTGGTTAAGCTGTGAGATCGACTTGGTAATGTGTGTTGACATGGAGATCACCGAAGCCTGCTCAAGCAGCTAGCATTAATGAAGCACAAAGTAACAACTGTTTGTTAGCTGGTGGCTGCGCAAATCCTCGTTTGCACTCATTAAACGGAACACCCACACATGGCTGCGCTTGGGTGGAAACGAACTAGTCCTCAGAAGGAAACTAGCACTGACTCATGTGTTGTTCTGGCATTTGAAGCAGCAAACACAATGCTTAGTCATGCTTAAATCTGTGCAGGACAATGTATGCTACCCTCAAAGTTCTCAGACTGTGATTCACTTTCTGTTTTATGTCCCATCTATAATGCCATAAGGGATGCACTTCTCAGAAGAGTTTCTTCTGTGAGGGCTGATCTGTTCTGCTAGGATGATTACTTAAAAAAACAACAAAAATAAAAACAATAAAGGGTGATTTGGGTATTTTTGAAAAAGGTCTGTTAATGCTGCTTCATAGGAGAGAGCTCACTCTTTGTAAGAACGCTGATGTGAAATATCAGCCATACATGATCCTGGAGAACTGATCCTGCTGTAGATTAGACAGAATGTATCGACACATGATCAGACATTTAATGCTGTCGTGCATCCTGTGTGATCTTAGTCAGTTGAGTTGAGATTTCACAGATTTGTGCCCACATCTTAATACTGCCCTGACAGCTGACCTTCTAAAGTTTTAACTAAGTAGAGTCGAGCCCCTCCAGGACAAAAAAATGATGTGTTGCTGAGCAGTTTTGGGAGTAACAGCATCAAGAATAATGTTGTTACTGTTGTTATTATGTTTTCCACTAACGAGTAATCTAAGTATTCATTACTCAAAACGTTAAAACGGCATTACCATTACCAACAGCAAAATGTGGCGCAATTATGCACCATTATCTAACAGCAGCTATCCGACCTGCCTCGCTCAGCCAGGCACAGGACCGGAGCTATGCCACAAACAGCCACACAAGGAAACTACATGCCAGAGTTGCCAAGTCTATTTACCATAGGCGACTTTCAGCTTCATTTTTTTTTTAAGTTGCTTGTAAATATTGGCAGGTGCTGGCTGTGTTTTAATTTTGGGCTTGTTTCAAGAATGCAGTTGCTCATTTGGGCTTGTTGTGCCCCCAACTCAGAAGGTATCTGATGCGCTCTCTACGACCAATGTAAACTTATTTCAGAAGCTACATAAGCTATATTCCCCCACTCTAAAAACAAATGTAAATTTTAAGGTAGAAAGAGGGACAAAAATTGTGTTTCCTTAAAAAGAAATTCTGATAGCTTGAATGAAATTTATCGTTAATTCTATTACTGTTTACACCATAATAAAGCCGCAGAGGATCGACTAAAAAACAAAACAGAAAAGCCTGACTGTCTGTTTGGTAACAAAATTTGAGGTTAGACAGACTGTTTAGTGATAATAAAGTTTTAAATACAGTAACATTTGCCTGTCCTCTATCTCCTCCATATAAAAAAAAGGGCATTGAATAAATAAATCAAATAAATTAGGAAATTGAAATGTGATATAAGATGGCATTAAAAATTGTTTCATGTACCTTTTTTCTTAAAAAAAAAAAAAAAGTAATATTGTAGCAGAAAAAAATAGAAGGAGATTTCTTGTTTGGACTTGTTTCTTAGACCTGGTTGCTTATTTTAGTCAAAAAATCTCACAACACTGCTGGATTCCACAATGAAGAAAATGTATAGTCTGATTACAGCATAAATATCTTGAAACAAATCTTTTTTGTCTTTACTCAATACATTATTGGAGCTTTACTTCTTTATTCTGCTATTAAGATTTACATTCTTCTTAAACCAATATTTACTTCAAAGTCCCTAAAACTACAAAACACCCAGATATTACTCAACTCTGTCCTAATGTCAAGAGAGGGTCTGTTTTGTTTTTATTGTTGTGAGGTTTTTAGTCTTTTCAGGCTAACAGGACCTCTGTAAATCCATGAGACGGACTCTGCTTCTAACTTTAGCTCGGTTGAATCTTCTCTGTCTGTGTTTGTGAAGCCTGTGCTCTCCTCAAGAGCTCGCCTGGCATCCAGCGCTTTCTCTAACCCATTCATCAAAAGGACCAGCGCACTTGTGAGTGAGAAGATTTATACACCATGGACGAGAGGTGGAGAATTAGCCCAGATTTATGAGCACAGGCTGCAGTGGCACGGCACAGGCAGCTGCTACTTGACATTTGGACAGAAAATGTGCACGAAAATTGGAGACAGGGGGGAAACAGGAAATTGGAACAACAGAGAGGTGGAGGAGGATGGAGAAATGAGACGTGTGCTGGTCCAGGATGTAAAAAATGCTTTGTGAGTGGGAGAGCTAAAATTGTAGTAAAGGCTAAAGAGTAAAATATTCATTCAAAGCAATCTCCTAACATATTTGTTTTTGCACTGATGTTTTCAGACATTTAAGCTTCAACAAGTTCATGAAAAATGTGTGTTGAATATTATACTTGACAATAATTAAATGCAGCTTATGCTGATATGATGACAAGAGATTCAAATCCATCAAGACTCAGACTGCTAAAGGCAACCAAACCAGCCTGGACTGAAAGAATCAAATGATCTTACATCTATATCTAAAAGTAGCTCCATCTTACACCCTGTTTAAATCGTACATATGAGACCATACAATCTCTTTTCATCACTCTTGCCCTAAGTCACACGCTAGCAACGATTTTAAGTCACTGAAAACAGATGTTTTGTAAAGCTGCTGCTCGGGTGAAGATTCTCTGAGACTCTGTTGTAGGGGTTAAGTATTCACATTTTTCTCCTCTCTGCAAAGTCATCACTTCTGTTTACATGCAAGTCTGGATTGACCTTTTGGGCAACTGGACAAATACTCAAGGGCCCCAAACAGGAAGTTGATGGACAAAAACAGTTGCGTTTTTTTTTTTGCTACAGAGGGGCTCATCTTCCTTGTGCCACTGCAGCTTTTCATATAACCCACGAGGTGTTTTCAAAATGTTATTTGTCAATGGCATGTTACAAGGGATGCACAATATTGTTTTATTTTCCCCAATGTCAGTTATGGCTGTATTTCCAAACTTGTTACTGCTGATACCAATAAAGATACAGATATTTTCTTTCGAGTCTACAGAGCCTGCACTTTACTAAAATTGACCTGTTTCTTGTATGGTGCCAGTTAATTTTAACCTGACAAGCCAGATGGACAGCTCCATATATCTGCCACAGAAATATTTCACTAGTCCATCTGGGTAGGAGCCCTTTAAATTTGTTTTCAGGGGCAGAACGTTTAAAAAAAAAACACAAGCTTGTGATTGGACAATCGTTCTGCTCATCACATTCATCACAGACCAATCCACATCAAGCAGGGTTGCCTCCTATAATGAAGCAATGTTTTAATTGAATTTTTCATTATTTTATTTCTTTTATATATACATTTTATCTTATTATTTTGTTTATATTGGTTGCTGATGCTGCTCAGTGATTTTTGAAGACTGTATGATGCAAAATGTGCCTGTTTGTTACTTGAAATGGCTGAATAAAGAATTGAAAAAAAAAGTAGTATAGGCCTACATAGCGGCTAACTTAGCCGCTAACAGCTAACAACAGTTAATGACTGTTAGCTGTTAGCTGCTAACTTAGCCACTAGCAGCTAACAACAGTAAATGACACTTAGCCGTTAGCTGCTAACTTAGCTGCTAACAGCTAAGGGCCTTTTACTATCGTCTTACACTAAATTGTACCGCACAGATGATTCATTTAACACTTATATGTGACGTCAAAGACAATCCCTACAAGTAAACTTCTGAGGAGGGCAGATTTTGCGAAGTTTTGCTAAGTATCTATGAAGACAATAGGCTAATCAGCATGTTTGTTTTCAACTTCCGGTTTTCAATTTCCGGTTGCCGTCACGTCCGCATTCTACAGCTCCCGTCTCTCTTCCCTGATTTGGCCGTTAAGAATTCAGCCGCGTGAATTCATTGGACAACGGAGGCTGGCAAGACAGAGCTGCAGGATCTCAGAATCAGGCAGGTCTGTCTGCTCTGCAAGGCTAAGTTAATTTGTGATCAAAACAGAAATGAATCTTGCAAAAAATCCATCCATTATCTCTACCACTTATCCCTTTCAAGGCTGGAGCCTATCCCACCTGACATAAGGTGACAGGCTGGGCACACCCTGAACTGGTTGTCAGCTGATTACAGAGCCACATCGAGAGACAGGCAGCCATTCATGCTCAAACTCACTTAATGGCAATCTGGAGTCACCAATCAATCAAATGAGAATGGTTCCGATCTGTGGGAGGAAGCTGGAGTGCCCAGAGAGAACTCATGCATGCAGGGAGATCACATGTAAACTTCTTACAGAAATGCCCTGACTGACCTTTGAATCAAATTGGCAACCCTCTTGCTGTGAGACATGGCTCAAGGAAAACAATATTCTGTTAATAAACGAAAGATACATTTGATGAGGTAAACCATTATGGTATATTTGTACATTCTGTCGATATACAGCCAATATGATATACAGTATATGGCCAGTGTGTACAGTCAAAATGTCAGCTGTAAATATCAGCAAAATTGTTCATATCTAATAATATTGTTCATCCCTTATGTTAAAATAAATTGAAAAAGCAAGACTGAAAGTGGGTTTAGCATGCATTCTTAACTGGATAACCAGCACCAGCTCCTGCTATTTTGGCTTCCTTGGCAAGATTCAAATTAATTGCCCCTCACTAACTCTGCAGCACACCACTCTGTGTGGAAAGTCAAGAGATTATATTCATTAAGGAGCAATCAGACAAGGGTGTGTTGCTACAAAAGCTTCTCCAGTAAAAGTACTGTTTTCCTAAGTAACAGCAATCAATATTTCTCTGCCACTGTGTGATGTGGTTTGCGAACGTTTTTTGAGCATGCATGGAGGTTGAATTATAATCAGCATTGCCACTCAAGGTTAATGACACTCATAGGCAAAGCAGACATATATACAGATGAAAGCAGGCAAAGAGACCGGCGTTGGTGTGTGTTCATGCCAACTGTAAGCCATCTGTATTTAGCTCTATTGTGAGTCATTCTAACTGAGGACGGAGAGGTAATAAAGAGTCATTTACATGAACTGCAGAGTGACATCTCACTTTTAACACGCCCTGTGTGAGCAAACACAGAAGTTATGTTGTTGCTGGTGTTTGTTAGTTTCTTTGTGAACAGGATAAATCACAAAAGAACAAAAGATAAATTTAAATTAAACTTTCAGGAAATGTTGGTCAAAGAAAAGAAAGAGGTGACACGATGATAGTGATTCTGATCTGGATGCAGAAATAGGATTTTTAAGGGATTTCTTATCATTGTGAGATAGGGCAGTTTTCTGCGTTCTCACTCATAACTCAACAAGTTTTTACTGAAATTTGATGACAATTTCAGGGAATGTTGATGATGACACAGGGGAGAACTGAGTAGATTTTTGTTTGCGGTGATTCTAATCTGAATGCAGAACCATTCTGTATAGTGGAATTCTGTATAGTGTTTGTTTACACTGAAGATCTACAAATTTTCTCTAATATTGAAAAAAAAGATTAACAGATTTTGGTTATTTCCTCAGGGAATAATGGTCATGGTAAAATGATGTGCTTTAATTTGGAGGCCATCAGAATCTCGGTGCAGGTCCAGAAATTCTGTGTAATATAACAATTTTCCACACAGTTGCTACTAACTTAAAGGGACTGTGAGGAGTTTCTAAGTAATTACAAAAAAGTCTCACTGTTAGATATATGCCTGATCGAAATACACACTTTAAGATGAGTTTTATAGCATCAAAATAGGTTATCTATAAATGCTTTTCCTTAGCCTTCTGGTCGGGTCAGACAGAGCTGGACTGGCCTGGATACTCAACTTCGGGAACAAGACAATTAAAACTAGAGCAAATTTAAATTATTCGGGCATGTCTTAGAGTGGCCCTGCGATCGACTGGTGACCGGTTCAGGGTGTACCCCCCCTCTCGCCCGATGATAGCTGGGATAGGCTCCAGCCCCCCGCAACCCCGAAAAGGATAGCCGGGTATAGAAAATGAATGAATGAATGAATAAACGTCTTAGAGCACCGGGCTGTAAGTAGAGATATATAGCTGGCTACAAAGCTACGATACTAAGTTTTCCAAAAATGTCTTGTTGTCACACATCAAAAACTACCGCTGCGTAACTAGAAAGAGAGACATTACCTCGTCGCTTTGCATCCTATAAGTTGCTGAAAAAAGAAGTTGTAAAGCAATGCAGAGTTCTGAGCAAGGTCCGAGCTGCAACACAACAAAAACACGCTTTGCCTTGCACACGTCTTTTCCAGTTGTAGTCAGAAGTAGGAATTTTGAGTTCCAAGTAGGAAACTGCAACTGGATCGCCCCCCGAAGTCGGAATTTCCTACTGGGAACTCGGTGAAACCTCGCCACCCCCGAGTTGAGAATCGAATCGCTGTGAACAGTTATTTAGCTCCTGTAATAATCAATTTATTAGCACTTCTGACTGGGGTGTGGCGCTCTAGATCAGCTGTATACATAGTATTGTTAGACTTATATTTACAAATATGCTGCCGTAGTGATAATCACATTCTTAATACAACAACGCAGGGCGTGCTAACAACAGCTTACTGTAGCCTGGTAGATCCGCATGTTCTTTTCCAACTTCAACTTGAAGTCGGAGATGATGATGTCACTCCAAGTTCCAAGGTTACTGGAATGCAGCATTACGACAGTCGCCATGCGTGCTCATGGGTAGCAGAGTCTTATTGTCACCGGTAATAGATTCTCCTCACAGTCCCTTTAATAAATGCTCAACAGATTCTCATTAGAAATTCAAGGAATGCTGGGTATGACACACACATGTTGGGCGTTGTTGGGCTGTCTCATAGTACGCTTGGTCAGTAATCAGAAGGTCAGGTTCGGTCCCAGCTCTGGTAGTCACATGGCAATGTGTCCTTGGGCAAGATACTTAATACCAAGTTGCTTCCACTGCTGTGTCAGATGCATGTCGGTGGGCATGACTAAGCATGGATGGCTTAATTGATACTGATGGACTACATGCATAAAAACGGAACCATGAGTGAGTGAATGTTAGAGTAAATGTTACCAGCAGTGTAAAGCTGCATTGTGTAGTCAAAAACTAGAAAAGTGCTATAAAAGCTCAAGCTTATTTACACAAAGAGAAGGTAATATGATTTTGGTATTTATCAAAATCATCCAAATTAATATCCAATGTTGGAAATGCTTTGGTGGATGATTGTGCTCTTTGAGCACTTCCAGTATAATTATCTCAAAACTTGTGTATTAGTGTGTATATTTATGATTATTATTCTAAAATGAGGTTAGTTCTCTTGCACTGCCTGCTTCTTTTGGAAGGAAATCATATCAACACAAGAGATAGCAGGATTTTCTGGTACTTTTAAACTTAGCATCGAGGGATTGTTTTATATGTCTTGAGATGTTGTGTTGGTTCTCATGCTTCTAACTTGCCCCACTACAGATAAACAAACCTGAAACCCCTCTATGACACTGTTGCACAACTCACTGTACAGGAAAGAGGAACAGCTGATTCAGGGGAGTTGCTCAGTGAGTCCCTTTGTTCATGAGTAAATAAACACACCTATATTTTGCCTTTCAGGTATTGTGGATGGAACATGAATGCCCTGGATTGTGTGCACCGGTCTGGGTCACTGCCCCTCTCACTTGGGTTAGAGGGCATGGGCAAGAATCACCAGCGGACCAGACAGGGGTGACAAAAAGCAAACACAGGGCTTTTAGTCCATGCTGTGTGTGCAGTCACATCGACTCGGGCTGAATTTGTTGTGAGGTGACACTTGGAACCTCAGAGGGCGGTGGGTGAATGCCCTCCTGGCACACGTCCACATCTGCATGCAGCTCAAAAACTGACTCACAGAATCAGTGCTCAGCTCCCATTAATCCGCCGGTGGTCCTCACGCCTACCTGCTGACATCATCATTATCCCCTCTCCACATCCTGTTAGCCATCTGTGAGCACCCACACACAGAAGGGGACTCTAAGTTGGGGACAGACCCTGCCATAGCTACTTATGTTTGCCTTGGCTGGATGGAGCGGACCCTGGAGCAAGCTGGCCGGCTTTAGTTCACCGTTTCTTACCTCTGAAGAGTGGTAGCAGCCAGAACGGGTTGTTATAGAGCTAATGGGGATGGGAGCCAGTTGAGTCCTTAAAGGGAAAATCAGCACTTATGATGTGATGTTTCAAAAGATGAGAGATCTGCAAAATGGCAAAAATAGAAGAACCTGTTTTGGCTTCATGTGCGTGCAGCTGTGCCCATGGTGATGTGACAGGAGAAACCACAAAGGACTGTTTGCTTACAAGACACTGATCCTTTTTTGACCTTCTGCTTTTAGACCAACAATTCCCACAGCAAGATGACAAAAGGAAGTTTTTGCCTCTTGAAGACTTGTAATGGATTTGACAAGGAGTTTTCTGATTAACATAAATGACAAGCTCACATGATGAAGTTCAAGCACTTCTAAATACGTATCAAAAACAGTAGTCCTGGGTGATTTTCATTTATATTGATGTACTTCTATACCCAATATAACACAGGACAGTTTAGTTTATATTGATAAAGTTCATTTTTGCGTTAAAATGGCAATACATTTCTTCCCATGAAACCCAAGTTCGCACCTATGTCTCCTCTCCTCTCCCTGTGTCCATATCTCACACGAATTGCCTGTCTGCTCTGTGACCCCTCCTCCTCCTCCACTCCAGTCTTGATAACTTGGCAACTTTCTTGCTAAATCTACAGGCTTTTCAAACCCTCCTGTGACTTTCTTGTCAAAAGCAACTAGGGACAAATCTACCTGCTTTTTCTGGTGAAAATGGTGACTTCACTGGCACTTTGGAACACACCATATCCACACGCTGCTGTTTACAGGATTACTGAAATTTGCAAAGAGATGCAATCAAGTCTCTGTTTACATATTTTATTATTTGCAGAGCTTTCAACATCCGTAGAAAATTTTGTTTACTGTTTCTCAGAATCATAGATACTTTATTCATCCCCAAAGGGGTAACTCATGTTTGTCCAGTTGCTTGATTGAAACAGACAAGAGTGTAAAAAGTAGGTAAAACATAAAAAAGCTGGTATGAACATGCAGAATCTTTAAGATATACTTCAACTTCCTTGTGATGGAAAAGCAAAGGAAATAAGTGAGTGTGAAACGATGAACAAAGCCAAGGAATTTACACTGCTAAAATTACCAATATTTTCAATATGAATATAAGCATTACAGCACTGTGTGACCACAGGCCAGGCTTTGAGTGGGTATGGTAGCCTTCTTGATAAAATATTTGCCTATTTACAAATAAGCAAACTAATGTTGTAACTACTCTTACTCTTAAAATTGTAACAGTGTATTTTTTCAATTCATTACTGTGTATATTTCTGTCACACAGAAAAATTATATATTTTTTAATTTTAATTAAGAGGACTTGCATTTCATAAATGCACACAGTTATTCTGTTTAATTTGTTTTATACATTTTGATATTGTGTGTAGTTACCTCTGTTAATAAAGGTGCTTGTCTGGCATTGCACGTGGCTGAAAATTATAACTGACTGTTAAAATAAACTAACAATATGCTACAGTGCTTTGGGGATAGCCAGTTACATAAAAGAAAAAAATGTGAATATATATTGAGTATTGCAATTCTGGTTTGATTGAATGCATCAAAGCATCATCTCAAGGCTAATATAAATACATTATATATCATGATATGGCCTAGAAGTTTGGGATATTGAAATAATGTCATATTCTCCAACTCCAACAAACAGAGAGAAGTTTTGAATTACTTTAGTGTTTTATCAACATAGTTTTACTAACATATATTGTCTATATATACTGCTGTATATGACATCTTAACCTGCAAAATATGGTATAAAGATCTGGGCTGCTTGTGATGCCACTTCCTTACATGCCTGGAACTTACTATTCATATCCTGATCATGCCTCATTTTTTTTATTACATTTTATTTAAAATACTAACGAAAATGATTAGCACTTTAATTTATAAATGTAATCTAACAAAAGTAAAAGGCAAATATTAACAGTCTATTTTGTATTCTTGTGACTGGAAGTGCATTTAATATATACAAAGTATTTTGAAATGAACTTATTTGATTGTATTGAATTCAAAACCCAAAAAGGCAGCTGGTCCACCAGACCCATCTATACTGCCTGAGTAACAAAACTAGAACTAGAAAAGCACTCGGAGAGCGCAGACCTCCGCCAGCGCCACAGTCCTCACCCTTATTGTGATTCTCACCATAAATATTAATCCTACCTTGATTTCATCTAAATATTTAGATTTCTTGACCATGAAAACATAATATTTAGTTCAGTAGTTATTCAGGAAAATCACATTTTTCGTCATCATAATCCATCCATAACTTTTTGATTTATCTTCCTAACAGAGAAACAAACAAACTAACAAAAAAAAAACAGACGTTGGCAATAACAATCTCCTGGCAGAGGTGAATATCACAAAGGGTTACATGTTTTCTAATTCATCAATAAAGAATGTAAGTATTTCTTAAACCTATAAAAATGATGAACAATGCTCTATAGTTGATAAAACCATTGCCTTACTTATGCATAGAGTGCGGTTCCAATAAAATATCACTACTCTCTGGGCGTTTATTGCATCTTTGTGTCTTCATGCAGCAGATTGTCATGTTCCAAATGTCTAAGATGACATTAAAGCATTCTCCTTTCAGATTAAGTTGTAGATAAATAATTTCAGGGTTATGGGAGCGCAGTTACGCCGTGGTCTCATGAGGCAGCCACTACTGAATCAAGAACAACAGTCAATAAAGACCTGTGGGGGCAGAAACCACAGGAAACCATCCAGCAAATGTCAGATTGGATGCATAAAGTCTGCAAATCATTTCCGTTTCTCCATGGAGTCTTCACCCTTTTGTTGTTTACAGGCTTGCATAAATTAACAGCACTTTATTTGAGGTAATCATCTCCTGATCTTCCCATAATTACTTGGAGTAGGCATCAGATGAGGCGCATAGACTCCCTTAAAGATAATTTCTAATGAGGTCTTTATTATACAATGCTGTGTATGTGTGTGTGGTAAAAAGCAGGCAAACATCAGCAATGATAAAGATAAAGCTGTTTCAGATGTGTTTGACTGTGATCCCCTGACAGTGCTAAACCCCAACACTGGTACATAAAGACTTTGCATTTGGGAATAGATAAGGGCTCGATTGTAGATTTTTGAGGCTGCTGAAGGCCCCAGGCATTATTCCTGGAGGTTTGGGGGCTGGCTGTATACTGTAGATGGATGGGAAGAGGAAGGATGTTGCATCAACAGGAGATGATATCTGACTCTTCGCTCTTAGTGCCTGAGGGGGAAAATACATGTGAAAGGGAAATGTGCTCAGTTTGTTCAATCCAAGAGTTTCGTCAAAATAAATAAATAAAAAAAAACAGGGGCCTGCTTAGCATGAAATGTTTGAAGAACTTAAAGCAGGGGTCTCCATGTACCGCTTGTACAGCTGTATTGGGCCTTGAATCAGTCGATAATGCTCTGTAAGGAGGCCAAAACAATTTTATATTCCTCAGAGTCTGCAAGGTTTTTGGATTGAAAGACAACTGACATTGTCAAATGAGACTAATTTGGTTCCATTTGTGTGAGTATTGAGACTCAAGGATAAGGCTGAGGCTAAGGGTGTTCTGACCAAAGAATTTAGGCTTATGACAAAAGAAATGAACTGAATGGTGAACATCACATTAAGCTGGAAGAAAACACCTTTCCACCATAGGAGTAAACAAATTGTCTTTTTTATTTCAAGCTCCATGCACTGTGTTATTTACATAAGAGATCATGCTTTAACACAATCATTTACCAACTTTTATGAGATGTCTTTGCATGATCCATTTTTAGGGGATATCTTTTTGCAAATAAATACACACATTTTCTCAGTTTAAACATTCAGCTAATATTTATTCAATAAATGATTTTAACCCTATGAATATGACACTGTTCTATATACTTCTAAGCCTGATTTAAAACAAATCCAAACTTCTAAGCTCATGAATTTGAGACGTGCCCATTTTTTTCAACACAACAGAGATGTCAAAACCAGAGGGCCTGCTCAACATATATTGTTTAAAGGACTCAAAGCAGATGTTTTTATGTACCAGGCTGTACAACTGCACGGGACCATGAATCAAACAACACTGACAGGTGGATATTTTCGTTAACACGTGTGTTTTGAGTGTTGAGGTTTAAAACCAGTGTTCCCTGCAATGCTATAACTGTTTTAGCCAAAAAAATAAGGTAAATGACTAAAGAGTCCCTTTCCTGAGCTGCACTGCTGGACTACCACATTAAATTGGAAATAGTACTTTTCCACTGTTAAAGAGAGAAAATTGGTCCCCTCAGTTTCCAGGTGCATGTGCTGGCTTATTTTAAGGTAATGCTCAAGAGTTAATAAAAACAGAAACCTGTTCCAAACTTATTAGAGATGTGTTGCTTGTATCCAGCTTGTATCATTTTTGCAAAGAAATAAAATAAATATTTTCTCAGTTTAAGCATTTG
Source organism: Scarus forsteni (assembly GCA_036419115.1). Classification (NCBI taxonomy): domain Eukaryota; kingdom Metazoa; phylum Chordata; class Actinopteri; order Labriformes; family Labridae; genus Scarus; species Scarus forsteni. The sequence continues at coordinate 18,475,989 of JAZDUH010000342.1, forward strand.
GCTATTTAATGTATCATGCATATCTTATGCAGATGTCACTGTCATAGTTCCATCTTGTGCAGATGACACTGTTTTACATACTTCTAAACCTGATTTATTACAAGTTTGAACTTCTTGGGGGGTTAATGCTTGTGAATGTAAAATTTGCTCAGTTAGTCCAATGCAAGAATTCTATCGAAACAGACAACCAAGGGTCTGCCAATTATTTAATGTTTAAAGGAGTCCTCTAATGACTTGTACAGTTGCATGAGACCATGGCTATTTACACAATTTTACATACTTCTAAACCTGATACACTACAACCCAAGATTCCTTTTTGTTTTGAAAGATAAATATTTTTAAATCCACATTTGTGTTTTGAGTTTTGAGTCTTAAAACTTGTGTTTCCTGATTATGCTAAAGGCGATATTATCAAAGAAATTGGGCAAATGACAAAGGAAATGCTGAACTAAACTGTTGAACTGCCACATTAAGCAGGAATAAAATGCTTTTTCCACTGTGAGAGTGAAAGAACTTGTCTTTTTTGTTCCAAACTATTCCTGCTGTGCTATTTAACGAAGAGACATAAAAGTAAAAACACAGCCCTGTCCCAATTCTTAGATGTTTTACTAGCATCCAAGTGTTAAAAGGCATTTCTCTTGTCCAAACAAAGTAATATGTGTCCCAAGTTTAAGCATGTGACATACATTTATTCGTTGTTGTCATGAGGGTGTAGGTGGCGCAGTTGGATAGTGCACCACCTTTTAAAGAAGTTTTGGTTTTATTATTTTAAGGCATATGATTTAGCAAAATAGGAGGATATATACAATTCAGTTCTGTCAACCTTTTCACACACCACACACCCACAGTGCCAATCCTAACCCCTATTATCTCAAAACCAAGCGTACAGTATCTGACCTTTTTGCCACTTTCCCTGCTTGAAATAAATATAGATTGGCAGGGAGGTATTGATTCAGCCAGTGATCCCCATTTCTTAGCTGTGTGTGGGGCAGTGGATTACTGGTCCCAGACCACACAGAGATACAAATGTTTTATTCCTTTTTCTGTTAAAGACAAGTGGAGTCTACATGTTTTGTTTAAAACAAATACCTAGATTTTTTTTGCATTCATCAGTGAATCTTGGCTGTCAAGACTTGACACATTGGCTTCCTGTCTGTCAGTCATGATAACAGAAAAAAGTAAGGCCTGAGGTAAACTTGGTGCTTGACCATGCATTCAAATATTTTCTGCCTTCATAAATGTGACTATAAATCTGACTCAGTGTGACGCATTTCACTTATGGACCTTGGGCAAAGGAGAGAGCTCTGGCTGTGCACAAGCACTTGATGCACAGGATATGAATCAAAACCAGTGTTGGGCAAATTGCTTCAAAAAAGTAATTAGTTATAGTTACTACTTACTTTCCCAAAAAAGTAATTGAATTACTAACGGAATTACTCCTTCATAAATGTAATTAGTTACCAGGTAAAGTAATTGATGCGTTACTTTTTAAAAAAAAACTTTTTGCTGCTTGAATTGTGTGTCTCTGTCTCTGTGTCCTTCCTTGTTGTTACCTGTTGCAGCAGCTCTGACATCATCAGTTTAGGATATATACAATTCAGCTTTCTGTCAACCTTTTCACACACCACACACCCACAGTGCCAAAATCCTAACCTATTATCTCAAAACCAAGCGTGACAGTATCTGACCTTTTTGCCACTTTCCTGCTTGAAATAAATATAGATGGCAGGGAGGTATTGATTCAGCCAGTGATCCCATTTCTTAGCTGTGTGTGGATGCAGTGATTACAGACCACACAGAGATACAAATGTTTTATTCCTTTTTCTGTTAAAGACAAGTGGAGTCTACATGTTTTGTTTAAAACAAATACCCAGATTTTTTTTGCATTCATCAGTGAATCTTGGCTGTCAAGACTTGACACATTGGCTTCCTGTCTGTCAGTCATGATAACAGAAAAAAGTAAGGCCTGAGGTAAACTTGGTGCTTGACCATGCATTCAAATATTTTCTGCCTTCATAAATGTGACTATAAATCTGACTCAGTGTGACGCATTTTACTTATGGACCTTGGGCAAAGGAGAGAGCTCTGGCTGTGCACAAGCACTTGATGCACAGGATATGAATCAAAACCCCTAGAAAAAACATGAACTAACCTAGAAACATACCAGATCTGCATTATTTTTTGAAATATTTTTTTGACAAGATAAGCCAGTTTTCCAGATTTTTGACAAAGCTCAATAAGCCCTCAATAAAATACATTACGTTTTTTGGAAATATCTGGTTTCTGAAAATATCCCATAAAGACACATTTTTTATTGAAAAACATTAAGTGTACTTCACATAAAAGTAGGCCTCTTAAGATATAATTAGTGACTGTCCTAGTTGTAAGAGCAGCTGTTGAAATAGAGCCCTCTGTATGTCTGTTTGTTGACGACTTCATTCTGTTAAAATACCCTTCTCAGGTTTGTATTTAGTGAAACTAAAAAACAACACAGCCATGGACACAGTCAGCAGGAGGTAGCCAGATAACACTATCCCAGGTTGATCCAGTGCACCAAAATGTGTCAAGGTAGTTTTTGAGGAATCATGGCTGCGACTGATTCTGCATCATGACCATGACATTCTTTTGTTTTTATGGTAACACTCCTACAACAGCTTGCCCATGAACATTTGGTCTGAGTTGAAACTGGTCCATGGAATTAAAAAAAAGGTTGGAGGCTGCTGACTTAAAGGACATGATTGTCTATTGGCGCTAGATCAAATTAATGGAGCAGCCGATTCCAGTGCCAGGATAAAAGGGTTGGCACAGCACCCCTAATGACAGAAATGACCTCCATCATAAATGAACGTCTGCTGAAGCTCCTGCAGCTGTCCAAATTCAAATCCTTATGTCCTGACGTCACAAGGACACTAATTAATGTTTTGATCAAACGGCTTCACAAGAGCTCTCTATGATTAGCTCAAGTAGCTCCTCTAATGAAGATGATGTCTTGCTTTGTTAACCTTGTGTAGCTCCGACACTCAGGTGTTAAACAGTGGAGGACGTGTGCTGCATTCTTAGCGTTAGACATTACATCAGGAGTGTTAAAACTCCTTGGCTGAGCAGCTCCATCAGCTTTGATGCCGTTATAACTGGGTTATGGCTGGATGTACTTTAGTGCCTGCTTTATTGTTGCTTTATGAAAATCAATATGTCATTTTATGGCAAATCTTACAAATGCTGTCAATAAACCGTTAACGGGTTGTCTAATCTCCTGTGGCCAATTACATTAGAGACAAGGGAAGGAGACGTTTTTCAAGCCTCATTTACAGGACAGGAACATGTTTTTAATGTTTTAATCTTCCCCTGTTGGGAATAATTGTTTAATGACAGTCAGATAGTGCTCCCTCTAGACATCTGTAAGAATGATCTCATTACTCGCTCTGACCAATTATTCATCATTTAAAAGTATAAACCACATTATCTTTCTGTTGATGTCTTAATTATGATTGATGTCAGATAGAGGACATAGGGCTGGGGAAGAAGGACAAATAATAAATGTCACACATAGAAGAAAAATAACAATGGAAAATATAGAACTTTTGTAACAGAACCACAAATGCTAGCCACAAAACCAGAAATTTTGCAGGATGCTCTGAATGGGAATGGTAATGAATAAAATAGTAAAAGTAGAGAATAAAAGCAGAACTACAGCATTATTATTTATCAACAGTTTAGTCAGTTTTTGCGTAGCTTGCCATTTTATGCTTTTCTCATTAACTTAGAAGACAATTCAAACATTGTCCAACAATTAGGACATTTTTGTTATGATGAACAATTTTGTCCATTTTTGTATAGTTTGCCATTTTGTGCTGTTCTCATTAACTTAAAAGACAATTCAAAGATAAATGAACAAATAAATGAACCCCCGCTCTTAAATTCAGCTTTTTTTAATTTCATTTCATTCACCTGCTAAATTTTGGCAGCGTATTTGAGTAGTTTTGACAATTTGAAGGACTTTGCCTTCAATTTATTCTACTTTGTGGTGATTTTTTCTAGCCATAATCAAACTGGGGACAGAGGAAAACAGATGATAGACTTGTTGAAGCCTCACAAAGCTAAACCAGAAAGGACCCAAAAGCACGGTTTGACAAGTCCAAAGTCTTAACAACCTTTAAGCAGCGTAACAGTTTGGTACAGAAAACATAAGGCCAAAATCAAGCACAGGTATCAAAATTAGCAGGCAAATAAATGGTAGAAAAACTACTTATCAAAGTCAATAACACTGAGGGACACACAAGGAAGGGTATAGGAAAGCAAAGACAAGACGTACAAAGACAATCCGGCATTGAAACAGAGGGGAAGCACAGTTTTAATACACATGGGGATAATCAGACAGAGGTGACACAGGAGGGTACACAGGTGCAGGGAATGAACAATCAGGGAGACACGTAGATATGGGAGGGCAGGAAACAAAACCTGAAATGAGTCAAGGGTGAGTGATTTCTGTATAACACAAGGAAGACAATAAATGACACAAGGATGAAACCGAAAGGAAAACTTAACCAGAGGATGTGACATGAAGGAGCATGATGGGCCTCTAGCACCACAGGTCAGGTTGGATGTGGTTTTATAGACAGCCAATGCTGCCCATCAGGTATGTTTGATAGAATGTGGAAAACACGTGTTATTCACTGTGACTTAAGCGAAGCAGAAGCTATAAACACTGGATAATTTAGCTCAGGAAACTTAGTGGAAAGATCAATAATAAACTGTACTCATTCAAATTCTAACCAACCAGAATTCAATAAATTATGTTTAAACTTGTCAGGGTTAGAAACCCTGATAAACTAGCAAACACAGACGGTGAGGGCCCAAAATGCAGATAGAAAAACGGTTTTATTATAAAACTAAACCAGGATCAGCAAGCAAAAAACTAATCCTGGACAAAAAAAGTCAAATTATTAAACAAAAATCTCTAACAAAGTAACAAAAATTACTGGTAGACAAAGGTGAAAACTTTGGAAGTAAAACTCAGACTATCAATAAACGTAACTTAAAAACTTCAACAAAACAGAGGGAAAAATTATAAATACTAGAGACACTTGGTGTACAAGAACCAAACAAACAAAAAACAGGGGAATAGCGCAAATGTAAATTAAAACAAAAAGAAACAAATGAAAAAAAAAGGCTAACTAAAGAGGGATGAATAAAAAAACATATCTTTCACAAAAAAAGTCTAAACTATAAAACAACAAACTAAACCAAGTATCAAAGAAAACAGGCTCAAACAAAGAAAGACAAACACTAGAAACTACACTCAAAATATAAATCCAAATCACTACAAAGTACAACACAGAAAAGAAACCATCTACCAAACAAGGAGCAACACTGGAAGAACACGAATTTCCAACTGAAGTACACTGGAGACAAGAGATCTACTCAGGGAGTGTGACATGGAAGATAAATGACCCAATCCAGACAAAAGGGAACACAGAGACTAATACACTGGGAAAACATCAAGCACAGGTGAGACAATCACACAAGTGCAGGGAATCAAAATCAGAGGCACACAGAAGGGAGATCCAATGCACGGATTTCAAAATAAAACAGGAAACATGAAGCAAGACACAAAACATGAACACTAAATGGTTTACTTAACTAAAACCAAGGGACATTACAGAAAAGCAGGAAACACAAGAGATCTAATAAAGAACATAATACAAAATAAAACAGGACTAAATAACCAAAACTAGCCAAATCATGACAAAACTCTTCTCACTGATTGTATTAATTTAACATTTTTGATTAAAATTCCCAGATTAACAATATGTCTACCTCAAGCCAAATTTCTTACAACCAAATAGATCTTTGTGTTTTTTTCCCTAAATGATCAATGCATGACTTTTTAGCCTGTCACACCTCCATTGCTGCAGCACAACACGCGCTTGCACTTGTCCTGCTCTTGGAGTAAGATGAGTCACCCCTTGTTTTAGAGTCATCTCATTTACACAGTGATCGTGTTGACAATAAGGAGACAAGCGCGCTGAGTATTTGGACTGAATCCTAATTCCTATATACACCTTGTTTTGTGCTTTCCAGACAGCCCAAACAATGCCCGACCCACATGGGAGCACTCGAGCTCCGCCACATTCATTTACATTACACCACAGGCCAAACTCCTGAAAAACGACATAAATCACTCTGTCACTGCTAAGCTACTTGGGCAATTCAATTGGCTTAAGTTTAGCCGACTAATACAGCATAATGGCATCCATACAGTGCAATAATTCAAACCCATTGATCTGATTACAAGCATCCTACCCGATAATTCACTTGCTTTCAAATCCAGCTAATGTATGCGGACGGTAGCTTCATCTCGGCGGGATCGACACAGCTGGGTCAAGCATGCTGTTGCTTAAAATTCTGCCCATGCTTGCTGAGAACGCAGCAGTGCAGCTTTTGGAAATGATCATATTTGGAAATCTTCACACTTTTTTATGCTCTGGGGGCGAACTCCTGAAAGACTGCAGCAATGCCAGGCTGTAATGAGTACCTGCAAACAGGCTCCAAATCCACAGAGATTCTCAACATAATATTATTAAAACCAAGGCATGCCTTCCTGTGTGTGCGGATGTCGGGATGAACAGGTAGTCAGCACACACATGGGGGACTTAGGGCAGTAGAGCGACAGCTACAGGGAAGAATTTCTCATGCTAAAACCAGCGTGAAATCGTATGAGACCTCTGGCTTCTCTATCTCTATTCATCCCACCTAATCTTTAGTGTGCCCAGGGTATTTTATAATGCCATGATACACCATGGTGGGGTTTATGGGCTCAAGGATTTAGCAGTGTGATGCGATCAGCCAAAAGGCAGAGCCGGAAACTAGTGGGGCAAATTATTTTTCTCTGCATGTAAATAGCTGCTTTAATTACCTTCCAACAATCGCATATGAAGATGACAAAGATGACCTTTATCAGTCACTGATCTAAAATTATCAGGGAAATGCTCTCGAATGCTTTTCCCCAGTCTTATATTTGGCTCACTTTTGTTTATGCTGATCTGACATGTTTTGTGATTTATGCATATGCAAGATAAAAGGATTCATTATTATTGATTAACACAGTCTATTTATCCAGAGCAAAAACTGCAGCACAATGTGGTAAACATCGATGATTGCACTTTCCATATACGGCATTAAACAGATTTTTAGCAGTCGTTTTACATCCCAAAAATGGCCATGTGTAATGAAAGTAATGCTCTTTATATGCAGTAGATTGCTGCAGCTGTCACACGGTTGCAGCAACTAAGCAACAGAAAGGACAAAGATAGAAAAAGAGGGGAAAAGAACATTTATAATGGCAGTGCTTTCTCTGGCAAGCGTTTCATTCTAAATACAGTCTTGCAGGGGTAGTACATGAAAATTGCCAAATCAATGATGAAGGTCACAGGTAATGACAGAGGAAGGAGGAAATGTGACGGACAGGATAGATCCTATTAACCCTCAACAAATGTCAACTTGTCATGTTGCACTTGTGGTGGTCAGCAGCCTAAACCAGGGACTTAAAGGAATATTCAGGGTTTTGTTCTTGAAGTTGGGTTGTACCACATACGTGACAATTGTTACACATGCATTAATGTGTCTCTCCCTCTTCCCTCAGGTTGCCAGGTGAAGGTGGAGGATTAGAGTGCCTGACCATTGGGAGTGCACGGCATCTCAAATCAGAAGCAAATGGCATCCCCCTTTAAAGACTGGCTGGTCCGTCACTGTGGAGTGGCTGTGTCTGAGGTGAACTGTCGCTCAACCCTGTCTGGCTCAGCACTGAGACATTGAACTTGCTTTGTAAGATTACATAGATCTTATGTTGATAGTCTCCTTTTGGTATTGGGTGATTTTTGATTTATGGCAACCCTTAATTTGTAAGAAATCCTTTTTTTTTTTATTTAACACCCTTGTTAAACCATTTATGCTTTATGTTACCTCCTTTTACCCTTTATTCAATAAAGTGACTCCCACAGTACTGTGCCTTCAAGGAGAGCAAGCTTAGACTACTGGTAAGGTACAATTCTGCTGGTAAATGCAGCAATTTTGCATTATTGTGTGAGTTTGCATCAAAGTGAGCCATGAAACTATGCTTGGATGAATGCAGGATTGGATGAAACATTTCAGTTTCTTATCCCTCCACCAGGAAGTCTCTGTGTTTAGCACTATTTTTATGATGCAGCAAATGGCTTCATGTCCTTCCCCCTAATAGAGCAGAATCAATGTGAATGATCTACTGAAGATTAATTATTTCCTATGGTTGTGATAATTACTGTCAAAGGATCTTTTGTGTTCTAACTCTGTAAGGAGATAAGTTGATTAAATGGTTTCTGCTTCCAGCAGGAGCTCGATCCATTCCCCTATTCCAGACACTTGTCATTGAGGTTTTGACAAAAGAAATTATTTAAGGAGATGAAGCAGATCCAAATGTGAACTGGGGTTGTCTTAGACTTTGACTTGATTTATTGTCATACAATAAACACACATATTGGAAAAATGTTTGTTACCATGGCTCACAGTATTTGCATTTAAAAAGATAAAGTGTTAAAGTATAAAAATATCAAAAGGGGTTAGGGTTAGGGTTAGAGTGACTGAAGCTGGTGTCAAGGATGATGGGTTGAACCAATATGGAATCTAAAAGCTTTTGTCCAGATGAGTAGATGTCATCTGAGGCTGACGGGGGTCTGATTTTGGCTGAAGGGTTGAAAAATGTGATGAAACTGAAGACTTGGCAGAAATGGGGAGGTGGGAGAATTACACACAGTTATGGCATGAATGAAACAATTGAAGAGAAAGTCATCTCCAAAAAATACGGCAACAATATGATTGGCTAACACAGAGGTATAGATTTAGTGTTACAGAGAAGAGGAGACCTGGTGATGTAACCAGTTGTGGATGATTATAGGAAGTTGAGCTAGCATGTGTGAAGTGAATAAAACATAAAAATGAATAATGAACAAAAAGGTCTTCCTGCCTAAACTTTTGAGACTGCGACTGTTACTGTAACTTTTGAGAATTTCTTTTTTGACCCTAGGGCTGTCACCTTTTTCAAAATTATCAATTGCCATTGGGATTTCAACTCAAACACAACATGCTAAACTTAAAATAAATCTTAATTTGAAGCCTTCCATTAGCATTACCTGCAGTTAAGGATGAGATAAGTTATACTTGGGTTAAGCTGAGTTATTTGAGCAGCTTTTCTCCCTATTTTTTGGGGGGGAAACCTGAACAGGGCTGCTTGGTGAAAATTTAGATGATGATAATAATAATATTAATAATAATAATAATAATAATAATAATAATAATAACAGTAAAAGTAAATAGTAAAAAAAATATATATATAAACAAATAATGAGGTGTGATATATATATAGTAATGAAGAAAATTGTACTGGTTTTTCTAACATTTTTAGCCTAAAAATTTTTAAAAGTTGAATTTAAGCTGTCAAAGACTCTCCTGTTGCATTGGTAACAAATGGACATCAGTTTTATTTGATTTTCACCAGTACCATAAGAAATATCAAAATAAATGGTTTTCTGACAACCATGTGTTTCTTTACAGAAAAAAAAAAAAATGTTGTTCTGTCAATCTGCTCGAAAAACATTGATATGTGATTTTGGTTGATGCCATCTTGCCCCAAACAAAAGCAAATACTCTTTATATGCATCAGAAGGCTTCAGCCGTCACGCTGTCTCAACAGAGGGAGACAAGAGGTACAAAGAGCAGTACTAATGGCAGTGCTTTCTTTCTCAGCCCATCTATTCTAAATACGGACTTGGGGAGGAAGTAGATAAAAATTGGCAAATCATTGCATTGGTGAAGGTCACAGGTAATGACACAGGAAGGAGGAATAGTAATGGACATAAAATAGATCCCACCAACCCCAAACAAATGTCAAATTGTCACATTGCACTAAGGCCATGTAAAATGTGTTGTTTTGAGAGAAAACTGTTTGCTGAAGAGGGAGCCCTGGAGTGGCAGTCTACTGGGTAAATGAAGTCATAATGTGAGTGTTTGACCCTTAAATGGCCATCAAACACACTGTGTATGCATGTGTATGTATACTATTTTATGTACTCATTTCTGTCAGCGCATGGGTTGACAGAAATTGCCTCTGGCAAGGCAAAGAATCAATCCCAATGATGTTGCATCCTTCAGGTGGAGCAGTTTCTCTGGCAATTTGAATGAAATGCAACCCTCACGTCTCCAGTTTAAGACATTCAATTTCCAGCTGCTTCTGGGGGCAGAATTCTGTGGAGGAAGATCAATGCAAAACGAAGGGAAAATTGCTAATGTTATTTACATCAAAGTGAGACTAGGGGAGACCAATTATGCCTGTGATTCAGGGAAAAATCCCTTAGTTATATGCCCCTTAGGTCATACAAAGTGTTATGTTTGAGATGATTAATCATCCCAAACTAAAACAGTATGCACATTATTCTTCCCAAATCAAAGAAATCCGATAACTTGCCTGGAAGAAGCAGGCTTAGTTTATAATCTGTAGTTTAAGCAAAAAAAGAAAAAAAAAACATCCTTAAATTATTTTCTTTAAGATGCATTGTTTTCTGCCTGGCTTCTTAGACACAAACAAATAAAATGATTCTTTACCAAGCAACACCTTTCTTGGTTTTACTGCTGGCAGGTAAGACAAAATATTTCAGCCTTTCCATCTGAAACTGTTTAAAATCAACTTTAATTTGACTAACTTTTAATTTTGTTTTAAGTATCATGTTCATTACCTCCTCCAAGGAGGTTATGTTTTTGCCAGGGTCTGTCTGTTAGTTTGTTTGCTTGTCTGTTTGTCTGTTAGAAGATTCTGCAGAAACTACTGGATACATTTACATGAAAATAAAGAGGTGTGGTTTGGTCTAGGGAAGAAGCCAATTAATTTTGTTGGTGATCCGATCCAGACTGATGTCACAATACATTACAGTTCAAAACGGCAAATCTCGTTCATTTTGGAGTTGCAGGTCATTGCAAACTGACTTCTAGTTTTTAAAGCCTATGTCACTACTTTTAACAGCTTCTCTTGCAATGCCAGGGAGGAGTTCTTCCCGCCGCTCCAACTGCACTTACAACTACGAGTAACATTACTGTGAGCCCAACTACACTACAGAAAACAGCATGTCAGCTCAGCTCACTCACAGTCCCTTCAAAGTGCCTGTTACACTCCAAACAAGGCTTCTGATAATGTCAATACGGAAATAGTCCATCATAGCAGATGATGTGTGTGTGTGAGTCAAAAAATCGAACCCCAAAACTCCTCTTAGACGCTATGGTTTCGCTCCAACCAGCAGGCAGGAGACAGCGCCCACTGGAAGCACCGTGGCGCCCACCACCAGCATCTGTACAAGCAGCAGCAAATTGGCTCAGTCAACAAGTTACAAGACCCACAACTAACTAGGTCACTTTACTGGATGATATCTATATCAACAACAATCAAAGTTCTTGCAGGTACATATTCATTCCACCATATGTGTATAAAAATACATTTAGGAAAATAATGTTGGGTGGAACTCACAATTTCTGAGTGGAACTGAGCTGCTTGCTAAGGGTCTGCACTCTCTGAATGCTTTTCTTGTTATTATCATAGCACTTCCATGGAGGTGTTGTTTTCACTCTCTGTCTGCTTGTCTGTTGGCAACATTATGCAAAAACTGCTGAGTGGATTTACATGAAAATTTTAACAGAGGTGTGGTTTGGTCAAAGGAAGAAGCAATTATATTTTGGTGCCGATCCAGTCCAGACTAACGTCACAAAAAAAGAAAGAACATTGATGCTTATGATGAAATCCCATAACTTAACCATGGGCCCTATTTTGTCCAACCCACATCACCATCCAATTTGTTACACACTCTGGTTACACATAGAGTCAGGGCATGGAGAACAGCAAATTAGCAGTGAAAGCTGTGCATGCAGTTGTACTCACAGACATAGCAGAGAGGAGGAAACATTTTACCAATGGAGAAACCCCAGTGCTGTTCCTGGAGTCTCGGTTTCTAAGATAAAATAAAGCAGCAGACTCTCCTGAAATAGTAATAAACATCCAAGTCCTCCACATCTCACAAGTTCTAGTAACATGTAACATACTGTGAGCCCATTAATGTTATAGAAACATACGCATCAGCTCTGATCACTGTCAGTCCCTCCAGACATGCCTGTTAATCATTTGAAACAAGGTTGCTGATAATGTCTATACGGAAATAATCCATCATGGCAGAAGCTTGTGTTTGGTTGAGTATAAAACCTAACTCCCAAATTCCACATAGAGTGAATGTACCACGTACCAAAGTGCTGTGGTTTTGCTCTGACTGACAGGCTGGCAACATCGCCTGCTGGAAGAACAGGGGCAAGCCATGCAGTCAACAAGTTATAAGACCCACTACTAACTAGGTCACTCTATTGGATGATATTTATATCAGCCATAATCACATTTCTTGCAGACTGATATTTTTCATTCCACAATGTGTGTATAAAATAAATTTAGGACAATAATGTTGGGTGGAAATCACATCCCTCTGAGTGCTATTTTGGTTATCATTATCATTAAAACTAACTAGAGAATGTGCATTTCCATGCAGGAAATGCGTTGAAATGCTGAGTGTGACTGCTGAAACTGTGAAATGAAATTGCTAAAAGTAATGCAAAGAAAGTTGAAAATGTGACATGAATAGTTGTAAGCAGTAAATCAGGGCTGCAAATGTGTGAAATGTGCAATGAAAATGTTTGCAGAAAATTATAGATACTGGAGCTCAGGTCCACAGGTCACATGTCCATGCTCTAACTTCAAAGAAATGTGCAAAAGTTGATGCAGCTTCAACAGCCATACCTCAGAAACTGTAGCAGATAGTGAAAAGTGCACTAAAAACTGTTTGCAGTTGTGAAAGAAAGCAGAAAATGAATGACTGTTTTGTAACATGGTTAAATGTGTTGATATTTATAGATGTACCTAATAAAGTGGCCAGTCAGTGTAATACGTCCAAAGTAAGGTTGAGAGTGTAAAGACAAGCATGATTACGCTATAGTAATGAAGAATCTGTACTAGATGGAAAGAAAAGTACATTTGCCTCAGCCTGGTCTTGAACCCTGGCCTCTTGCTCCACAGGCTGCTGCGCTAATCTTTCAACCATAGGGCTAAATTGCTGAGTCATGGAAAGCACGGTATTTCTCCTGTTTGTCTCATAGAGCACTGTAATGACGCTCGGTACTTCCGGGTAAACGAACGCTCGCTGTGTCTAAACCGGAATAGATATCAGGAAAAGGTTTTCACTGTGAGTATCCCAAGAACCTGCTAAAACGTGTAATAAAATTCTCATATCTGTACTGTTCAAAATGTTAACACAGTGACGAGTTAAAAACGCGCTTCAAATTGCAGCACTCAGCTGTCCGGGGCTTTGGTCTGAAGTCACGTGACACGCTGAACACACACAGATTTCCTCAAAAGTTGGTGTTGCTTAAAAAAATCATATTTAAAAAACTGTAGAAGCCATCAAAAAGCTGAAGATATGTAAAAATAGTTGAGAAGTCAGTGCAGCTTTTAAAGCATGAAGGAAGTCTGTAGGTGGAAGCACGTCCAATCTGTGGAGCTTCAAAGTTGCTGAAGCTTTCAGCAGACCAGCGGAAATGTCCCATTGATTTCAATGTAAAAATACATGCAGAAATTATTTTTTACTGTAAAAAGTATAACTGTTAAACCTGTGAAAAATACAAGCGCACTTCTCCTGAACATGCTGCATATGTCAATTTTTTTCTGTGAAAATCTGTGCAAATTTGAAGCCTGTGAAAGGTGCCAAAATCTCAAGGAATAAGAACAAGAAGAAGAAAAAGAAAAAGAAGAATACATTTTAGTAAGAACAATATGTTGAAATGCTGACTCAGCATTTCAACAAAATAATAATAACTCTAATAGCAATAAGAAAAACTGAACTCAAAGACAAACTTGAAGTACCCAAAACAACTTTTAAACTCCTTTTTAATATAACCAACACCTGATTATGATATTAGATATCCTACTGCAGCAGCACAACAAAGTATGTGCTTTGCAAGACGAGGCAGATAAGATGGGTTATATGTCCTTATCAGTGTTAATAGCAGCTTTAACATTATGGGCCTGGTCTACTAAGATCCAAAATAGCGAGCAATAACTTGGGATTAAAAGGTTGCACGTAATATTAATGGGTGTGTTGCTGGTGATCCACTATGACTGTGTGTGCAATTAATAACAGGCACAAAACTGGTGCAGACCACCCTTTTTAAATGAGGATTATCTTTTGCTATGGGCTGTCACCATGTTTGGGGGAGCAGACTGCCCATTAACTCACAAATCTGAAGCCATGGAGCTGGAGGCAAATAAACACAATAGGGAACCCCAGCAGAGACATCTCTGCATTGCCATAAAAAAAGTAATTTTGGATGCCATCTATGAAAAGCACACAGCTCAAAACTGATATTGCTGAATAGATGATATGTTTCTAATACATTTATTTCTCACCAGAAGTTGCAGTAACATTTTTTTGCTGTCTGTCACTTTGACAGACAATGTTGTTACTTTTATGTTATGCCATGTTTTACCCCTCATTTTTAATTTTCCTTTTCTCATTCCAATGAAACATATTCTAAATTATAGCATTCACATAGTTACACAGCTTCATCACCAATAACTTCTCATGGGAAGAGCTGTCTTACAGTTCTGCACACAAAGACTGAGAGTTTATTTTTCACATCCCTTTTCCACACTGACATGCTCCGCCATCAGTGTGGAAAAAGCATGGTGGATTTGGTGATGGTGGATTTGGTGTTGACATCTTTGCATAAAGCTGTGCCAGTTTGCACCTGCCTTTCAAATATGCTCATCAGTTTTGGGTTTGACAAATCACATTGCAGGTGCTAAATGATTACATTAGCATCTCCTGTTCCCATTATTTTGCTTGTTCTGATAACTTGCATGTATTCTGCATATTCAGGAAGGCAAACACTCTAAGTGAATTTCATCTGCTATTTTGCTCATTTGACAGATGTAATCCTCTGTGCTCACAGTGAGTTGATCAACTTTGAACATGCTATTAAGTCTTTACCTGTTTTTAACACAAACCTTTAGTGTATCTGGCCCTAAGTTGCAAGTTAATTTCAACCTAAGTTAGCTGGCATGAGAAGCAGTGTCAGCTCTACAGTAAGCTAACATTATTAGCAGTTTACGTAATCAAGTTTGTCTTAACTTGATGCATGCATCTTGCATGTTCTCATAAAATGTATTCTCTCCTTTTAGCACAAGCTGAACCAAATGAGGCCTTTTGTCTTAACTACCTTTTGGCTAAGCCCACCCCTAACCAAGAAGTCACTACCTGTCAAGACTTCCTTGGTAATTGTGCTAAGAAGAGATAAGATCTAACCAATGTTCTTCTTATTTCAACCAACCACACCAGAGTTGCTCAACATCCCCAGGGCGTAACATATAGTAAGTAAAAAAATTGGATGACAAAATACTCTGCATTATATTTACAATAAATATATTTAATAGAAAATGTGGGATCTTTCTCGTGGTTCAGCAGACCATCTACAGAAGCATAAATGTGCCTATTAGGTTTTGTTTTCAGGACTAGACAGATATAAAAGTGTGACACAGAATACATTTGCCTGATATTTTTGCTCAGATGCAGCCATGCATCTTACAGCAGCAGTTTGGTTGTATTTTTCATGTTTCAATTTGTAGTCAAAGTTTAGAACTGTCTGAGGAAAAGTACTCTGAGATGATCTGTTACTGGGTGGAAGCTGATTTTTTTTTCCTGTGAGATTATATGGATGAGGTGTCAGGACTGATACAGCAACACAGTCTAGTGTATCTTCTTTGTATGAGTGTGTGCTGGCACTTGTGAGCGAAAGCATTTCTTTTTCTAAGGAAAAGCACACCACCGCTCAGGGAAAATCAACAGCATATTGGACAAATGGCAGCAGATTCAACCGAGAAACACAGAGAACAGAGAACAAAGCTGAAGTGAACGGTTGGACTGTTTTTCCTTCTCAAAAAAAAAAAAAAAAAAAAAAGATACACCAAAGTGACTTCACTATTTGTACCCTGCAGATGTGATGGGCAGAGGCTGGTATTTCATGCCCATTTTATTTCCCTTTGCGCTCTCATGCCGGCATGCATAAGTGAGGCAGCAGAGGGGCCAATCTCAAATGAAGCTCATTTCAATCAAGCCATTTCAAATCAGGCGAGCTGATGGGAAGAGAACAGCTTTCTAAAGGCCAGTGTGCGTTCCCCCATCTCCCATACCAACACAAGTATTTATTTAGTTGTGGTGCTACACTGGAGAGCATTTCTGTCACAGTCCTGCTGCTCTACCGAATGACTTTCAGTGACCCTGAGAAACATCTACAAACTTTGAACAGCAACCGTTCCTGGTGCTTTGGCACTAGTACTTCAAAATACACATTAATTGTGCATCAAAGTTGTCTTTAATGAAGTTTTTTTGCTTAATGTCAGATCTAACTACACACTTTTAGCCAGATTCTGGCCTGATTGAATCAACTTCACTCATCCAAAATAGGATGTCAGGCAAAACTGTGTACATCAGAAATAACAAATGCACTTCAAAAATGCAAATTTAGGGGACAACTGGACTACGCCCAACTCTGATTTGTCAAGACTGGCATGTCAAGCTTTTTTCTTTCATATAAAAATGAGACTGTCCAGATGAGTTGCAATCAAACTTCTTTCCCTAAACTACAAATCCAAGGTACCCTGTTATGAAAACAAGCACAAGTTTAATGCAATTAAAATGTGAATAGACAGGTCATTTCACAGATTGCTCATATCACTTGACCATAAAAAAATGCAAAACAAAATTACAGATAGCAACCAAATAAAGTAAAAAATAAATTATTACCTCCACTGTTATCAGTTGTAATATGTAGACAAAAATAATAATAGTTTGGACAGGACTGATCACCAAAAGCAAGTTTATGCAGTCACTTCCATAAATCTTTACTCAAAAAACTGAACAACTTTCTTTCAAGGAACATTGGAAAAACATACAATGAAACCAAAGTAGGAGGGTGCAGGGTCAAAAAGGAGAGGGATTTTAAAACCATAACAGCTTGCGGACATCAGGGTTATAATCTTTCTTGCCTGCCCAAAAGACCTCCTGATCAACATATCTACCATCCTACCTAACAGCTGACCCAGCTACCAACTGATCTACTGATCTCTGCCTACCTGACCACCCACCAGCTGACCAACTTACCTAACAGCTTTTATACCTATTGAATAACTGTCCCGCAGACAATCTACCTTCACTCCCCTGTATCTGCGGACCAAGAGATATATCTACCCACTAATCTACCTTCCCTACAACGTATCTAACTTACAAACCTCTTTTGTACTGATTAATGGATAAACATTCTTTCACAACGATTGACAATGTATCAAACAGAATGTCAACAGACCTATCTTCCTCTGTGCATGTAGGCCAAATGATCTACCCACACACCATCCTACCTAAATACTTGCCTGATGGACTGACCTACTTGCCTTCCTCTATTTGTACCCATCAAGTGGCAATCAGTACTGAGCTACCTTCCAACCTTCCAACAAGTATACTTACCTACTGTCTTACTGACCATCCTGCCACACAACTGCTTGCTGACTGACTAAAGTTCAGATGTACTTACCACTGTACTGACCCACCCACTGACCAAACTACCTACCTTGTTTTCTACCCACGTACTGACAGACAGATCAGCCTACCTCCCTGCATTTATGCCTATCAATAGACTAACTGATCTACCAGCCTTCGTGATCTGCGGTGTAAAGCTGCCTGTAATAGTCAAAGACAAGAAAAGTGCTATGTAAGCTCCAGTCTATTTACCATTTACAGATTGACCCACCTTCCGAGAAACCTTCTGACCCTCCTTTTTATGTACCTGCCTGTTGAGGGGCCATCCAGGGGCCCTGCCTTTCTACCTTACACTGACAGACCAATGGACCAACCTTGCATTTTCATACCTACCCACTAACCTGTCTAGCTACACACTTGCCAACCTACCAACTGACCAACATATATACTTATTGACTGACTGACCAACCTACCTTTCTATGTACCTATTTACTGACTGACCAGCTGACCTACCTACCCACCTTCTACTAACCTTCCATCTGGAGCTGTCTGATTTTTTACTTAAATCAGACTCATAATTTTCTTGATTGATATAAAGATCATGGATATGAGAGTTATTTCTTTGTTTGAATTTCAATTGAGTGAATAAAAGTGTCTTTTTTTGCCTCCAGGGTTAACCACAACAGTGAAAAATTCTGCAGGTTAGGTCCTTCTGCTTAAACCCACAGTGGTTTAAGTTTGACTAAAATTATTTGCCTCTATTATTACTCAACAGCTACTATTTCACCCAAAAAATGTCTTGCTTTTTAAACCAACAAGAGAACATGATATGGCTTTCCCTGTTCTGCCCATTTTAGGGCTTACATACGTGGTGGAAAATCTTTAAAAGGTCTGATGTGCCATTTATGTCTTTTTCGCAGCACAGCACACCTGTCTACAAAAGTGGTCTTTGCCCAGATAATTCCCTGTGTTACAAAGAAAATGACACTCCATTGAAGTGCAGTTGTGCTTCTTTCACAGTCTGTTAAATAAAAGCCAGACGTTTGCAGCCTATAATACTTGTCCAAGGTTCTGAAGTAAAATTGAAGGGTTGTTTTTAAAAGAACAATGCTAGCTGGTTATCCAGTCTGTCAGTCAATGCAAAAAAGTAACCTTGGTCTTTGAATACCAGTTAAATTAGTCCATCATGGATGCCTGGGGAACATTTTGTGAAATGTCATAACATAATAACATTATTTTTCTCTTGCTTGGTTCCAGTTGTCATTTAGGGTATTTAAGGTCATATTTTGGACATTATGAACAGCATGGACAGTACGATAATTCCAACACTAGGGGATTCTCATTCAAAATATTACCATAAGATGGCATTGAGGGTGGCTGGGTATCACGGAATTGATACCCCGCAACTCTGACCTCCACTCACCCCAGCTCCACAAGCTTTTGCATGTAATTTCCTCAATATAGCAAATGAAACAATGTAGTTATATCAATCAATCAATCTTCATTTGTACAATTCATAACACGTGTTATCTAAAGACACCTTATACAATAGAGTAGCCTGAAGAAAAACTCTTCATTTTATTGGTGCACACATACATACATACATAAATATATACAAATTTACACGCCCTACACTCAACATGACTCCATAGCCAATCAGTACTCCCTCCATCATGGTGGCAAGAAAAAAAACTATGATTAGCAGCAGGAAATCTTAAATGCAGATCCAGTTCCATGCAGGACAGCCCTCTACTTAAGCTGCATTGGTACATCTCTCAAAAAAATCACAGTTTACTTCTGTTAAACAGAACACATTTTTTGTTTGCATTCTCATGGTAAAAATTTAGCAGAGGTACCAAAGTAACCAGTCTGTACTGTTCCACATTTTGGCACCCCTCTGCTGGGATTCTAAGTAAACTGATTAACCATCAATGAAAGGGTTGGATTAGAGATTAACAATATATTGATTCCGAATTGCAATTGCATTTTGCACTTGCACAATATTCAGATCACGAGGCATGTCAGTCCTGTATTCTAAAGCGTGCTCAGCATAATAGGAGTGTGTGATTCATGCTTTTGTTCCTTCACGTTTGGATTACTGCGATACACTTTACATCAAATTGAACACAGTTCCACTGCATGTCTACAGTTCGTCCAAAAAGCTGCCACTTGTTTTTTACCTGGTACTAGGAAGGGAGAGCATTTCACTTCCTCCTTGTCTGTCTTAATTGGCTCCCATTTTCATTTCATTTGAGGATTTTATTGGTTGTTTTTAAGCCTTTGAATGGATTTGCACCTCAATACATCTCTGATCTTTAACACATCCTGCTGAGATCCGTGAAGCTTCTCTTTTTTCACTCCTTAGACCAGGTCAACAATTAAAGATGGCTGTGCCTTTTCTGAAGTGGACCCTTGATAAACTAACTTGCTTAAACCTGAATGTGCCCCACTCTGCCTACTTTTTAATTCATCCTAAAACTGACTTTTACTCATTTGTTTTTAGTGCTGCATTAGAGTTGTGTAATCTCTGTTTAATGTGTTTTAGTGTTTTGCGTTGACTTTGATGATTCATTTAAACAAGATGTTTTGTATTCTTTTGTTTTAATAAGTTTTTGGGTTTTCATGATTATATGATTGTATCGTACTATTTGTGTAGTTACAATCGTTACATTTTTGTCCATTTTGTTATATTTTATGTTTTTTCTACCAATTAATCAATATGTGCTCAACATGTATGTAAAATAGATATCATTATGAATCCCGTTGCTAATGGTATGTTTTCATGGTCAAGGAATCTAAATATTTTGATGACATAAAGGTAGGACTAATATTTATGGTGAAAATCACAATATGGGTGAGGACTGTGGCGCTGATGGAGGTCTGCGCTCTCTGAGTGCTTTTCTAGTTTTATATATATTTTTATGCCACTTAAAAGAAAAGAAACAGTTAAGGAATAAACATCATACGCACAATACAGTATTAAGAATGAGGAGAAGCAGGTACATTTAGGGGGGTGGAAATACAGAACGTAACGGTAAAATGTCCGACTTGTCAGTGGTTTACGCTAATAATGCTGCAGGTTTAGGACGGACGTCACACCACCATCCGGCCATTACGAACCGTTCTACGAACAGTAGACGAAGCAGAATTTTTTCCCGAATTAGTACGTCATCCGGGTATTTTTTGCATACTGCAACTTCGCTTTTGTTCGCATACTGTATACTACATACTACATTTTGGTTGAATCAGTACGCAAAGTTAGTAAAGCAGGCAAATTCGAAAATGGCCAAAGACTACACTGGGGACTAATCAGACACAAGTAAGACAGTCACACAGGTGGAGCTAATTAAAATCAGAGGCACACAGAAGAGAGAGCAGGAAAGCACCACATGGAACACAGGGCTTTCATAATAAAATAGGAAGTACATGACAAGACAAATCATGAATTCAAAATGGATAACTTAACTAAGACAAAGAGCAGGATCATGACAGTAAAACAGGAAACACAAGAAAAGAGGAACAAGAGGCCTAAACAAGTATACAAGGAAAAGCCATACAAAATAAAAACAGACCTAGCAGTATCACAGCAACACATGCCTGCACTCCCAGCTAATGACAGTGACTGCCCACAATTTCTTTTCCTGAAGTCACATATGATCACGTTAAACCAACACTATGTAGTTTTTCAAACATAATATAGTCCTTAGATATTCATCGCCATGGTCCACCACTTTACAATAAGTTGAATGACACCTCTGTCGGGTTCTGAAGTGGTCTGTATTGCTTTCACTAGCGCTATGTAACTTCGGGGTGGATGGTGGGAACCCTGCCACACTAAAAACTACAAGTTTGGACTGCTTTACGGCATAGGCTACGTCACTTCCCCCGATTCCCGATTTGTTTAGAACATGGAAGTGTCGGCGAAAGCCAAACGCGGAGCTGTAGTCACGGCGGAGGCAGCAAAGAACGCAAGAAAAAGAAAAGTTTATTTTAAGGATACCAAACAAAGAAGGCGAGAGAAAAACAAGCTGAATGCTCGGACCAGAATAAACATCGGTTCGGTTTATTTCACACTCACTGGCGTGGAATAAAAGAGGGGGCGACTTCACGGTAATAAAACCGAGTTGAACTTAGCGATTTTTAACATCGTCATTTAGTCAAAAATAAATACATTACCTCGTCGCTATCCATCCTGCAAACAGCCGCTGAAGACTGAAGAATACTTTTGAGCGAAGTCCTGGCTTCTGTGATTTGCCTACAAAACAAATGCACGCGACCGGCAGATCTGTACCTTTACGGCAGTATGCACGCGCTAGCTCTCATGGGTAGTTGTGTTCTCGTTCCGGTCAAGCGAGAATCTTCCATAGTGCTGCTTTAATGTTCAAGATTTCATGTCACTGTAATATTGTGACTTTAAACTGCAGTGTGGTCTCTCTGAATTGTCAACTGTATCCTTATGCCAATGTCTCAAATGCACTTGCAAACCGGATTTTGTTTAAAAATCTTCTAGTGTCTTCTAGGCCAAGTAAAAGTGAATGTCATCTACACAAAACCAGAATGTAATGTGTCCCACTGTCTCTTCAGTGTGCCTTGTAGCATCGCAGCCTCTTGCTCCCTCAGCTGCAGAACAGTTATATAGAGCTGGAGACAGAGCACCTGCCCTCTCGCCTGAGCACCGTTCCCAGCAGCTTGCTAATGTCAACCTGCCTGCTATGCACAGCAGGGTGGGGGCTCCAAGACAGCAGCAATTTTCCACTGCATGCGAATGAGTCTGGAGAGCAATCTGCTGGCCTAAGAGCCTCATAATCAGCACATCATTATCAGGAGGGGGTTGGTGTATGGGGTGGCAGTGGGGTGGGAAGTGGGGAGAGAAAATAAAGGAAGGGAGCGATGGATGACACCAGACGAGCCCCTGGTTGCAAAAGACACTGCAGACAAAAGGAAGAGAGGAATCTGTTATTTGTAGTGCAGAGGACAGAGAGAAGAGTCAGCAGACAGTATGTTTACGTTCACTGACATGTCAAGTTGTGGCAATATCCTGACGAGGTTAATGAACTGAGATACTGTCCTTCTTAAAATGTCCAGTACTGGGGTTAGTGGTTTGTTTTTCTCTATTGTCCTTGTTGTTGTTGTTTTAACTGAGTGATGTACAACTGTCTTATAGTAGGATGACATACGTAGGTGTTAGGTGGACATTGGTTGCAGAGTCTGGTGATGTGCTCTACAACATTCCAAGGTTGCAGGTATAAGCCCAGTCCTCTCTGTCACATGTCAGAGCGTCCTTGGGCAAGACACTTCCCTCCAAGTGGCCCTCACTATCAGTGGCATGTATGGCAGTGCGAGGATGTGTTAACAGAATTTTACAGACAACTTAGATAGCAATTTCAACAATCATTGAATGAATGGAAGCATATTAGTAGACATTACCTGTGGTTTATCAGCTTTAGAAAGACTATAGAAGCACTTTATAAGCTCAGATCCGTTAAGCATATGTTCCCCTTTCAGCAAGTCACCACTGACCTTCTACCTTTTGAAACTGCAATTTACTTATCAAGCAGTTAACTGGTTATATATTTCATCCATTTCAGTCACATTATATGTTTCAGACCTCAGGAAGACATCAGATAAACAGCATACTTTGAGGTTACTCTTGTGTCTGAAACAAAAATGTACCTTCACACAGCAAGCATTGATGCTCACATGCTAAATGTTTTTTTTAATGTCTGAGTAAATACTTATTCTTGGAGTCAAAGAATATGGCAGTGCTCATGTTAAGAAGAGCTAGTCCAGTCTAGTCTGACATAGATCAATGCTGTATATGTTAAAGATTCTGATCTTTAACCACAAACATAATCAAGCTGAGTTAGTCCAAGCCCTTAAAGAACTGATATAGGCCAACTTCATTCCAACTGTTGCAGTGCAGCCACAGCAAGCCTGGAGTTTCCGCTACTGGACCACAACATAAATGACTAGAAATAACACTCAACAAAGTACAATTGGGCTTATAAACAAGAGGTAAGGGAAAAGTCAGCTATGCTAACTATTGCTGCTGAAGGATGAGGCTACCAAGATGCAAACATCCTCCTGAAGAGCACGTTAGCGTTAATGAACCTTCAGCTCAGACTGGTGTATAGATCTTAAGTTTTTTAGCTATTAATTTTGGAGAGAGAGTGGAGGTTGTGGTGAGCTAGTGGTCAGCCTGATGGGCAGCCTGATGATGTGAAGGTGGGAAGTCCAATGTTAAACTTGTGCAACTTAACTAAGCTTGTAGACAATAAGGTTGACATACTTAAGCCACTCACTCTGTTGGCATGTTAAAGCAAGTTCAATGTCTGTCTTCAATGGTTCTGCCTGCTGTTTCCAATTTCCTAATTGTCCTCAAAAACATGTGAACAGGGACTGAAATCACACCCTGAAAGACATACCACTGGGAGCTGAAGTTTTTCCTCTAGCTTACAACAGCATACAATCTTATAACAAAGGCATATATACTATACCTTCAGTTATGATTTTGCATACAAAGTAAAAACTGTGTAATTCCATTATCCCTCCTGTTTACTCCTTTGTTGTTGTGAGGATGTCTGTAATTATGTGCAGTTAAACTACAACGGACTGACCCACCTTAAAGGGGCACTGAAACAGTGCTTACTGCAATGGAATAAAGATGGTATCCAAACAGTGCAGGGTCAAGAAATGTTGAGCAGATACCACAAACGTGAAGGAATCAACTTAAAGGGACTGTGAGGAGTTTCTAAGTAATTACAAAAAACTCTCATTTTTGGATATATGCCTGATCCAAATAAACACTTTAAAATGAGTTTTATAGCATCAAAATAGGTTTTCTATAAATGCTATTCCTTAGCCTTCTGGTCGGGTCGGACAGGACTGGACTGGCCTGGATACTCAACTTTGGGAACAAGACAATTAAAACTAGAGCAAATTTATATAATTCTGACATGTCTTAAAGCACCGGGCTGTAAGTAGCAATATAGCCGGCTACAAAACTAGGATACTAAGTTTTCCAAAAATTGCTTGTTGTCACACATCAAAAACTACCGCTACATAACTAGAAAGAGATACATTACCTTGTCGCTTTGAATCCTGTAAGTTGTTGAAAAAAGAACTTGTAAAGCAATGCAGAGTTCTGAGGAAGGTCCGAGCTGCATTTATCACAACAAACACACGCTTTGGCTTGGGTCACATCTCTTGGTGCGTTCCAGTTGTAGTCAGAGGTTGGAATTTCCGTTTTTTGAGTGGGAAACTGCAGCTGGAATGTTCCCCAAAGTCGGAATTTCCCACTGGGAACTCGGTGAAACCTCGCCAACCCCGAGTTGACAATTAAAGATGGATGCCCCCAGTGTGAACAGCTCTTTAGCTGCTGTAATAATCAATTTATTTGCACTTCTGACTGGGGTGTGTTGCTCTAGATCAGCTGTATACATCGTATTGTTAGACTTATATTTACAAATATGCTGCCATAGTGATAATCACATTCTTCATGTGATATTTGTGAACAACAACGCAGGGCGTGCTAACAACAGCTAACAATAGCCTGGTAGATTGGCATGTTTTTTTCCGACTTCAACTTGAACGCCGATAAGTCGGAGATGATGTCACTCCCAGTTCCGAGGTTACTGGAGCGCAGCATTACGACGGTCGCCGTGTGTGCTCATGGGTAGCAGAGTCTTAATGTCGCCGGTAATAGATTCTCCTCATAGCACCTTTAAGTTAAGCTCTTTGCCCTACCTGCATTGATGTACAGGTTTTTCCTCACAAGGAAACAACCGATCAAAATCACTGTGCCTAATGTTTCTATTTTTGAAATCAATGTCATACATTCTCAATTGAAATGCACTGATCTATCCTTTTTACTGCAGCCTGATTAAGACTGGTGACACACTTAACAATTTTTGATATGTTTTTTTTTTTTTTTCCAATTTTACCCCTCTCAGCCATCATGGATGGGATCAGTTCTGAAGTTTTTCACACCTGATCATATGTCCAAATAGTAGCCCTCATGTTTTCGGAGTTAAAACCATTTTTTTCAGAAAAAAAAATATTGTGTTTAAATATCTTTGTGTCTTTGGTCTCCTGTGTTTTTAGAATTGGCTAGAATTTAGAAATCTCCCACCCTTAATTGTACATATCCTGACTGTGGGATTAGATGTAAAGCACACAGCAAAAGGAATCATTCAGCAGACACAGCGTTCCACATCTGAGAGACATCAGTAAGTTTTATCCAGCTCGTGGTAGCTGGGATGTTCCCTGCTAGTCAGTGTAACAGCTGGTCCTCAAAACTCACAAAATCTAATGGCACACATACAGGTGCGTTTTTTGAGGCAGAAATATTGTGACGGCTCTTTGAAGCTTACCTTGCCCTGCATGCATTTTTCAGTGAGCTCAAAAGGAAGCAAGCACAACAAAGCTGATATGTGTACCCCTCAGAAGTGGCCACCATTTCTGTGTCCTTAAACTTCCCCCTTTCATCCCTTTGTCTGCTGATAGAGGGAGTGTGAGCCGTTCACAGACATCCTGCTTGATCTCCAAACTGACTTCTGAGTCAAATTAAATTGTTCAAGTGTAAGCTTTTCCCCATGCTATTTGTCAGTGCCATGATTCTGCTTCTCTGATTCTAAAACCACACAACAGAGTCAGGGCTTAACTGGGGCCAAAGCAGAATAAATAGATTTACAGAAGAGGATCCTGCCATTTGCTTTTAGACTGTGAAATAAGACTGGGAAATTCATCTCACATTTTTTAAGATTTATATTAATATATATTCCAAAGAAACAGGGTGGGCCAATTTTGCTTAAAGAATGTAGATGTTGATAAGAAGAAAAAACATAGATGAAGACATGATGTTTGGTAAATGTATGTATGTAACATGCTTCTTGATCATGAATAATCCATCTAAGTGTTTGGTTTACACTGGTTATTTTGATCGAACTTACTTTATTTTATGTAATCAAATATCAATCCTTTGGAAACAATGAAGCATAATTTGGGGGATTTCTAGATTTCAAACAAACACCTGAACATTGTATTCATTGCATATACAGTAAACCCCTGTGATATCGTGGTTCAGTTTACACAGTCCTGGTATTTCACGTTCTTTCCCGCAAGATATGTTAGTTTTGATATCTTATACTTTTTCTCCATTCCACAGCATTCTGCAGCATTTTTTTAGTTTGAATCTTGCATGTCATATCATAATGCCTGGTTGTACTGATTCAGCCAATCAAAGTGTCTGTATTTTTCTCAGCCTCCACTGATTGGCTAGTTGTGTTTTATGTGGCTTTGCATCTGCAGGGAGGAGAGATACTTGCTTTGTTCTCTCTCAGTTCCACGTCTTTGGACTTCATTGACATCATGAGTAAAGTACTCATATTTTTAATACTGTTTGTACAATATTTTTGTGTTTTCTATTGCTGTTGCTTTCTCAGTATATTATGTGTTTAAATCATTTTTATAAAGTGTCTCTAAAGACCTTAAAATTCTTTTAAAAGTTATGTAAGGTATACTTAACTAGGGTATTTCTATTTCCCAGAAATAGAATATTATATCTATATATTATATCTATCTAATATGTATATCTGGCCATAAATATTGGAAAAATGTAAATGTTTCCATATGTTGTTATTAGTCAATGTTCTTAACACAGTGCTTTCGATAAGCAGTTAAAAATAGACAATAATCCTTAAGTTTCTGTATTTCTGAAGCATTGTCCTTGCTTTCTACAATTTCAGAACACATTTTTCAAAAGTTTCTGCTTTTTTGTGGAATTCTGTGCAGTCTTACTTCAATAATAATAAAAAGACTGACGACAGCCTCCATTCAGAGCAAATTTTTAGATACGCCTTGCTATGCTGGATCCCTTGTTGCCTTTAGAACAGTCTTTATTTTTATATTTTTTTATTTAACCTTTATTTAACCAGGAAAAGAAACTCATTGAGATTAAAAATCTCTTTTACAAGAGTGTCCTGGCCAAGATAGGCAGCAGCACAATTTACAAAGTTTCTTACATTCACAAACAGCATTACTCACAAATACACAAAACCTGTAAAACACTTAATGTACAATTAATAAAGACATTTGACGGGCTGGATTATTAAAGGAAGCATGATCATCTGTGGACACATCTGCAGCCAGATGCCTCAGTATTTACATCATTTAACATTCTCTTAAAAGTGTCCAATGAGACCAGCTCATTCAGTTTCAGGTCTTTTTGCAGCTCATTCCAAGCAAAAGAAGCAGCAAATTTAAAAGCATTTTTCCCTGCTCAGTTCGGACCTGAGGAACATAAGTCTACGTGTAAGAGGACCATCCTTCACATGAATACAAGACACAGCGATGAGTGAGGGATTTTAAGTTTGTGATAAACCTCAGAGCTCCATGGTACACAGTATCCAGGGCTTTATGCAACTTTGCATGGATTCAACAAGGTTTCTGAAACAAAACTCATAGGTTCTGATCTATGCTGACATGGTTGCGTCATGTCAGTCATGTAGTTGCAGCAGATTAATGCATATCAAAGATGCAAATCTCCTTTCCCACCACATCCCAAAGATGCTCACAAGATTGAGATATTGTGACATTGAAGGCCTCTTGAGCACAGTGAACTCGGAAACCAGTTTAAATGTTTTTATGCCAAATTTGACCCTGCCATGTGAATGTGACACCAGAATTTAAGATCTTACCAGACAAGGCAACAGTTCTTCTGCTGTCCAGTTTTGTTGGGTCTGTGTGACTTTCTGACTGGTTTTCCTGCTTTTAGCTGACAGTTGTAGTACTATGTATGGTATTCTGGTACTGTAGGCCATTTGGTTTAAAATTTGATATGCAGTATAATATAAAGTTCTTATGCATACCTTGGTTGTTTCGATTGGTTATTTGAATGACTGTTTAACCTTTCAATAATCCTGAAACACTCTGGCCATTCTCTTTAACTTCTGGCATCAACGAGGCATTGTCAATGAAAAAATCACCACTAGCCATTTTCTCTTTTTTTGTTTTTTCTCTGTTAAACAAAGAGCTGACTGTGATCGAAAACAGCAGCAGCAGCAACAACAACAAGAACAACAACAACAAAACACAAAAATAACAGTAAATCAGCAGTTTCTGAAAAAGTCAGACTACCAGGCTTGACACAAACAGTCCTGCAACTTTCAAAGTCACTTCCATCACCTTTCTGACCTAAATTTATGCTCTTTTTGAAGTGGCCATGTTTGTTTGTATGTACATATATTTCTTGTTTCTTTGTTTTAAAAATCATTTGTTTTCTATTATTTGAGGGCTAAACTCAAAGGGAAAATGTCAAATCCCTTTTGATTACTGTGTAATTGAATTACTTTTGTTTGGTTGTTGTGTCGCCCCTTTCTCTCCCCCTCCCCTCTCCTCCCTGCAGGTATGTGTGGCAGGGGGCGTGGCCGGCTCTGGTGCAGCAGCAGATGAGACACACCTGTTTCCACTCAGCTCATTATCCTGACTATAAAACCCTGGTCTTCACTTCACTGCACTGCCATATCATTATGTACTAGTCAGTACTGACTTGTCATGGCTTTCTCGTGTTTTTTGCTCTCTTTTTGCGGTTGATTATTTCCCCTACTTGACTGAGTTTCTTAAGCTCAGGTTTCATTTGTCTTCTCATGGATCAGCCCTTCACTAGGACCAAAACTTGTGCATTTCTATCTCATACCTATGCCTCCACTGCCTTTGTGACACTTGTCACCTTTGTCAGACTCTGCTTTGGGGTCAAATCATCTGAAAACGTCATACTCCTCCCAAACTATTATGGTAAGTCAACTGTAATATATCTTCAATGCACAAATGCCTACAATTTAAACCATATATTGAGCCTTGTGAAAGTCTCACTTCAAGCAGGTGATGCAAGATGTACAGTATTGTTGGCATAATGTGGGTACTAGCATCAACTTAAAACATGGTAACCAGATATGAGCACTTTGACCACATCTACCTGTTGTTGGTCAAATACATATTGACTGTGGATATTGTATATTTTTGTGAAAAGTACAGAAGTACCACAATGATCTCCCTTTAGGTTAACAACACATTTTTTCTTTTAATACACATATTTAAATTAATTTCTAAATGTTTATTGTTCAAAAACCATATGATAATTTATGGCCAAATCAAGAGTTGTTTTTCTTGTTTACATCACATTTCTAAAATCCCAACTTACTGTATGGAAGCTGTTTAAGATGTAAATAAGACCAGAATACAATGATTTGCCAATCATATTTGACCAATTCAATTTAATACACTTGAAAGACAAGATATTTAATCAAACTTGGACAGGGAAAACAGCAGATTACAAAAGCTCAACTGTTTAAGTGGGTTTAAAAAATGTACCAGTAATTCTGTAAAGATAACTGCATTGGTTCAGGAACAGTCTTCATTTTTTAAATTATCTTTTTTTTTTTTTAGGAAAAGGACTATCCCTATTGTTATCAGCACAAAGTTGAAAAGTCAGCATTTCTGATGGTATTGGGCGGGGTTATTACTCGTGGCATGGGCAACTTGCATATCATTGAAGGGATATATAAAGGTTTAGGAAGCATTTTTCAGGGGTGTCTCCAAAAACCAGATCTGTCTCCCAAATGGACTGTTGAGCAGCTGAAGGCAGGCATCAGTGGGGAATAGTAAACAAAAAATCCCACCTACAGAGCTTCAGTTGTTAATAAGGTGATGTAACATGGAGGTAAACATGACCCTGTCCCAGCTTTTTGGGTGCATGTTGCGGGCTTCAAATTCAAACAAGTCCGAATTTGTAGAAAACAAAAAGGTTAATCATTTTGAACATTAAACATCAGAAATTAAATTACATTAAGTTATCATCTTAAAGAGACTGTGAGGAGTTTCTAAGTAATTACAAAAATGCCTCACTTTTAGATATATGCCTGATCCAAATGAACACTTTAAGATGAGTTTTATAGCATCAAAATAGGTTATCTATAAATGCTATTCCTGAAGGTGCGTTCACACCGGACGCTACCTGTACTACCTCGGCGATCACTCTCCATTCAAAGTCGATGTACAGCCACGATGGGGCGGGGCTAACCCTCCCAAGATGCAACAGCCGGCGACAAGATGACCACTTCACTCGTCGCGCGATGTCAAAGTTAAAAAAAAGTTGATCTATTCAGGCGATGTCGTGTGTGGCTGTGCAGAATCAGCCAATCAGCGGTGTGTGTACGTGTGACGGTGCAGTTATTCATCCGGACTACAGGGTGGATGACTTCCTTCTAGGCGGAACTAATCTCAGTGAGGACATTTGCAGACGGACCACGGTAAACTCACAGATAATGCTGCTGCATCATCAGCTGCAGAGTTTTGTGTCTGATAAGTGAGTGAAAAGGATACAGCTGGAATAATGTCCGCTTATACATCCTATTATGTGATATATGATACGATCGCGGTAAAACTCGAGCGGACGTGACGTTACCAGCTGACGGCCAAACAGGTATTTATGGACGCGCGACGCTACATCTGTGGGCGACGCGACTTTGGTAGCTGGGTCGCTTGCGGTCTGAACGCACCTTTAGCCTTCCGGTCGGGTCGGACAGGGCTGGACTGGCCTGGATACTAAACTTCTGGAACAAGACGATTTAAACTAGAGCAAATTTATATTATTGGGACACGTCTTAGATTACCGGGCTGTAAGTAGCGATGTATAGCTGGCTACAAAGCTACGATACTAAGTTTTCCAAAAATAGCTTGTTGTCACACATCAAAAACTACCGCTACGTAACTAGAAAGAGATACATTACCTTGTCGCTTTGCATCCTGTAGGTTGTTGAAAAAAGAAGTTGTAAAGCAATGCAGAGTTCTGAGGAAGGTCCGACCTGCATTCATCAGCATCTCAACACACACACACGCTTTAGTTTGAATCACGTCTTGAGGTGCATTCCAGTTGTAGTCAAAAGTAGGAATTTCTGAGTTCCGAGTAGAAAACTGCAACTGGAACGTCCCCCGAAGTCGGAATTTCCGACTGGGAACTCGGTGAAACCTCGCCTCCCCCGAGTTGACAACTGAAGATGGATGCCCCCAATGTCAACAGGTATTTAGCTCCTATAATAATCAATTTATTTGCACTTCTGACTGGGATGTATCGCTCTAGACCAGCTGTATACATAGTATTGTCAGACTTATGTTTACAAAAATGCTGCCATAGTGATAATCACATTCTTCATGTGATATTTGTGAACAACGACGCAGGGCATGATAACAACAGCTAACAATAGCCTGGTAGATCGGCATGTTTTTTTCCGACTTCAACTGGAACGCCGATAAGTCGGAGATGTCACTCCCAGTTCTGAGGTTACTGGAACGCAGCATTACGACAGTTGCTCTAGTTCACATAGCGCCGTGAAACGGCCTCCGCTGCACAGCCAGAGCTGTGGCTGCAGAGCCTCCGGAGGCTCTTCCGGCTCTGCAGCGGAGGCTGTGGCTGTGCTGGCTGTGCAGCGGAGGCCGTTTCACGGCGCT
Organism: Scarus forsteni; assembly: GCA_036419115.1. NCBI lineage: Eukaryota > Metazoa > Chordata > Actinopteri > Labriformes > Labridae > Scarus > Scarus forsteni. Next base: position 18,508,133 of record JAZDUH010000342.1, read on the forward strand.
ATGCGAACTAGAGCCTTATTTAGCGGCGTTTTTGTGTGACAGCGGATTCAGCAGACGAGCAGATCCGAAGGAGGAAGAGGGAGTTAGGTCCTAGCGCCCTGGGTTTCTTCTCCACAGAAACAGTGCTGTAGAGGTAATTTCTTCCCTAACCCTTGTGATAGGACCGAACTTGTTCAATCCCGGAATATCACTTTAATGGGTAGCAGAGTCTTAACATCGCCAGTAATAGATTCTCCTCATAGCACCTTTAAATTGAATATTATTCAAAAAGGATTCGCAAATTACTGTTGTAATTTGGGTTTCTAAGACAGTCACAATTAGATAAATAGATAATTTCTAGTGTGGGAGAGACATGTTTTTTAAGTCCAATTTATTGATCATTTATTTTTAAAGGCTACTTGCTTAAAACGAGGTGGGAAAGTTGTATGTGACAGAAATGGACAAAATTTGAATTATTTGTCGGCATATAGTGTCCTTCTTTTGCCTCTCTTTCCTCTTTCCAGTCTTTATAAAGCAGTTAAAGTTAATCTCAGAAATTATAATTGAATAATTTTAAACCTCTACAAAGGCATTTTCAAGATTGTTTTGAAATATTTGGAAACATAACCCGTCTTGCAATGTTAAGAAATCATTTTTAGAAAATCCAGGACCTGGACTTAGATTACCACCAATATCATGGGCCATAACAAAGATTCCCTGAAAATTTACAAAATCTCTTCACAACTTTTTGAGCTTTCCAGTTCACAAAATAACAAACAGACTTAAACAGATCAGACATTTGTTATTTCTTCGCTTAAGAACAGAAATAAATTAGCAAACATGAATAGTCCGCGTTATGCGTGTCATTGTAGTTGGAAGCACCAAGGTATGTTTTTCTGTTCCTAATACCCATCCCTACTTGGCCCAGTTACTGCTTTATCCTCAAGCAGCAGCTCCATCCAAAGACATCCCCGTTTCCCTTTTTAAAAAGACATTTTTAGTCGTCATCAAGTAGTTTTTAAATCCAGCCATTTTTGCCTCCATCCATCAATCATTGCTGTTTTAATTTCCTACCGCCTGCTGCCGCGTGGTGGCAATAGCGCACAAAACACACATGTGTGTCCGGGCATTGTTTGGCTCAGGCTGTGCGCACTGCTGTGGACAACTCTTTAAAAAAACTGCCTGAATGTTAAGTCAGTGACCACCCCCTTAATGAAAAATCCGGAGCACAGGAGAGGTCGTATTTTATAAGCAGGAGAAGACCTTTTTGACCCCCTGGAGGAAGCTGGAGTGAGTCTATTTACACTTTCAAACAGAGCGCACACACATGCACACACATTCACCTGGAAGCTGCAACGCCATCCGCTGGGTGATGAAATGGGCCAACTTGAGAGACACTATGCTCAGGAAATGACAGACTTCATCTGACACACATGGCTCATGAGATGTTGCAAAAATCGGCACAAACTTTGAAAAAGCGCAGACAGCATCTTACTTATTTTTAATTTTCCGCGTGGCATTGCAGGGCATTAAAACCAGTAAAACTGCGATGTCAATATTCTGTCTCGCACACTTGACAGCCGAGCTAATTCAATTGGACTGACTCCGCCTTGCTCATGCGGGACTTGTCCACGGACTCCTCACACTCGCGTGCCTGTCTGCGTTCCTGGTGCTCTCTGACGGCGCGAGCTCTCACCACAATCCCCCCCTTCTAGTCTAGTCACTCACCCCCACTCATATCATCAGTGAGGAGCACAGGAGTCTGACGCACAGGAGGACCAGTGGAAGCACCAGCAGCCAGCCATCCAGCCAGGCAGCCAGGACTCTTCCCGGGAGTGTTTGGCACACGCACACCGAGCAACACGTTCCCTGCGCGGAGACCGGGATTGCGCACCGGGGGTTTGACGCCGCGGACCATGGATACAGCTGGTGGACAGGTCGGGCAGGTGCGGGTCTCCTGTTGGATTCTGCTTTTTGCTACTTGTATCCTCAGCGCTCAGGCTCAAGGTAAGATGTGCTACTCGATTAATTTTTTTGAGGGGTCATGTTTGTCCGAGAGGAGCGAGAAAAAAGCGCACAAGAAAGTCTGGTGGTGGTGTGATTTTTGGCACAAATGTGATGCGAGAAAAACTGCTGATGGTTGAATGTGTTGTTTCGAGACATTTATGCACAGCTAAAGTTGGAGTGAACTGACACCCATGTTGAGTGAAATTCCACTCTCATTTATTGCGATTTCTGATACATCAGCTTGAGTGAAAAATCCCACTTTTCCCCAATTTCCTCAGGCACAAGGCTACTTGCATCGTCCATAAGGAAGCTGCACATCCCTTAAATACTTAAGGGATAAGTGAATTTTGGGTCATAGGTAATGAAACTTGTCGTTTAAAGTCATTTGAAATTCCTAAAATGTGCATCCTTGATAGTGTGGCACAAGTACAGAGGCTGTGAATCCTCAGTCATCTATGTGCTCAAAGTACCCCTCTGCTCATCCCCCACTGGCAGCAACGCCACTTTCATTTTGTAAAAGCAGATGTCCATACTTCAATCACTGGTAAACGAGTGTTGGATGAATGACATGAAAAGTTGCCATTGTGGATCATTTACAATTCATTAAATGGTTGACCTGTGTTCTTTTTTAAATGATTGTCCAAAGTGATTTCTTTTGCCTTATGTCTATCATATTCCTAACGCCCCCCCCCCCGCCCCAAATCTCCAAGGGGTTTATGCAGGCTGGGTAAAATGAGTTGAAGACGCATTGTGGCAAGTAATTTAAAATTCATCAGATTTTCAGCCTCATGTGCTGCTCTTGGATAAAATCCTATAATATGCATCAGCATGTCTTCAAACTGTCACTGTCACCTGATTCACTCATCAAAACAAGGCCAATGACCAAAACAAACCTACACAGTCTCCTCAGCTTATCTTCACTCTTTAATTGGTGGTAAATCAGTATTTATTGAGATTTTCTTAAGATATAATAAGTCAAAAAAGTCAAATTGTCACTGTCTTGTTCCATGTATATCACTCTTAAGGGATACACAATTGTTGTATAGGTATTAGATATGCAGGTACTTTTTAACTCAGTATCACTGACACCCAATTCCCAGGGCCTTTGACTGACAAGAGACCAAAAATATTAAATCAGGCCCATGAATTGTAAACCACATTTCTCCTGTGTTTGTCTTTTTTGCAAAACGGCATCATTTAAGTTATTTCTTGGTGGCAAAAAATGCAAATAAATTACTTTTGATGTTACAAAGGGCTCACAGTTAATTTAATTCATAATTCAAGTAATGACATGAGGGTAAGGGGCCTCAGACTGGACTGATACCCACGATAATTGTATACTGACAGTCAATAGAAAGTAGAAAGAAGTAGAAATATATGCATATTTCAACCTGTAGGGGGATTGTATTTATTCCTTGTGGATTTATTGATGACTTAGTGCTTGAGTACTTAAGATTATGATGAGTTGTCATGATGTCACGGTTCATTGGCATTGCAAAAGTGGACCAAATACACATTGAGCAATTTGAGGATTGGTTTTGGAGGCCAATATAAAGGCCCAAAAAAGGCAACCACTGTTAGTCTAGTGAACGGCATCACGCCACATCTGTCACGTGAACGTCTCCGGGCATTGGGTATAGTGGAGGCTGGTTTGAGCTACAGTGATATAGCCAGTGAATGGGCTGTTCCCAACCCACAGTCAGAAACCTGGTTGAACGCCACAAAACGACAGGCTCTGTTGAGAAAGAGTGATGACCCCCGTCCAGGATTGCTACATCCTGCTGCTACAACTGAGGGACCGGTTTCGCCGTGCAGGTAGTACAGGTGTACCTGCCAGGAAACACCTGGAAGGAATGACCCCCGGATCAGCAGCCCCACTGTGCATCCATGCTTGGAAGTCAGAGGCCTTTACGCACTAAAATCCTGACCATGGTTCAACGCCAGACGCGACTCCAATGGGCCAGGTAACAGCTCCGATGGACACAGCAGCGCTGGTGGGGTACCCTGTTCTCAGATGAGAGCCGTTTCTGTCTGGATCATCCATATAGTCAGGAGCGTGTTGTGGAGAACGTCATGCAAAGCACTGTATCCAGGAGCAGAATCGCTTTCCAGTTGCCAGTGTCATGGTGTGGGCAGGGATATCCTGCAAATATTGGGAATTGTTGGTGGTCGTTGATGGCAACATCACTGCTCATCGCTACGTTGACCAGATCCTGCAGCCTAACGTGATCACATTCATGCAGCAGCACACTGAGGTCACCATTTTCCAACTGGACAATGACCATCCACATTCAGCATGGGTGACCCAAGGGTACCTGGAGGTCCAAGGTGTGGATGTCCTACCCTGGCCTGTCTCTTCTCTGGGTATGAGTCTGATTGAATACTTGTGGGACTCTTTCGGTTGTCAGGTAGCCAATTGGGTTCCCCAGCCCCCAGCTGATCCAGACACAACAGCAAGAGTGGGATAGGATTCCACAGGACCCCAACCGATGCCTAGTCCAGAGCATGTGCCAACAGATTGTTGCCCTCTTTGAAGCAAACAGAGGATACGTTTTTTGTTAATATAAATTAACCATAAATATAAACATAATATAAATAATTCTTAAAACTTTAGATTTTTGTTTCTGTATGCCAATATTCTAAACAAAATATTTATATGAAAAAATCAGTTTAGGGCTTCAAAATAAAAATTATGTCGAAAAATATTGTCTCAAAGTTTTTAATGACTGTCAGTGTAAATTGTACTTTGCACATGGACAAAAATGCAAGCGTATGACTCACCCATAAAATGATCCTTTATCACAAAACTTCTTTTATTGAAACTCATCCCATCTTTTTGGAGGTATTGTTAAAGAGACTATGCAGGGCTCGCTGTGGTTGTGGTGGGGGCCAGTACATCTTTCTTGGAGCCCACTGTTCCTGGCTGCGCCCCTGCCAACACCAGTGCTTTTCATTCAGAGCACAATTTCTGAACCAACATTGACTTCTTATTTTTCAGTGTGACAGTCATTTTGTGTAAAAAAAGAAAAATATAATTTTCCTCTTGAAACTAAACTCTTGACAAGTGGAAGCATTACAGTGTATATTTGTATTTTGCTGATATTACAGCCAATCTTAGGGGTCTGTATGTATGTATGATATATCAGCAGAAAATTCAGGACCTGCTGATACTAACTCTCAATTCAAGGCCAGTGACTGCCAATACCATTATTGTGTAGATAATACCGTACATCACTTAATTAAACGAACTTTAGAAAAAGGATTTGTGGTGTCCAATTTTTTGCCAGTGTGTCAACATTTCCAAAGTCATTGCTGCCTGTACTGCCACCATTATGCATATTTTTTTCGTAGATAGCACCACGTCTCTGCTATACAAGACTTGACCTGTTTCCCTAATTTTTTATTGATGTTAGAGGCAAATATGAAACTGATTTTTTTTAAATGTTATAATAAATTAAACTGTTTTGTCTTTTCAGTGTAGACATTTTGGGAGAGTAAGTTGGAGAGTTTTGTTACATTTGTATATTTTGACGATGCTACTCTTGATATATGGGTAGGGGCCTGTTTATATGAACCATTTAGTACTATAGATTACCCATTGATATCTGCAGAGAAATCAACATGTGTTCACACTTTCATGTTCAGTCCCTTTCCTCAGCAGTAACAAGGCTACTGTCATTGTCCAAACGCAGAGCAGCACAGTCTCCTCTGCAAATCTCCACACTTCAGTTGGTGGTAAACGAGTGCTGGAGAAAATGAGCTCAGGACTTGTCATTGTAAATCATTTAGATATCATTAAATGGTCACCCTTTTGCCTTATTGCTCTAAAGTGCATGGTGGCTTTAATATAGGAATAGATGGGGTGGGATTTTAAAAAGATATCTGACAGTCTGACATATCCAAACTTATGTCAGATGATGCCAAATATTGTTACAGAAATAGACACTTCTTCTGTCGGGACCACAAAGTCTTTTATTTAGACCTGACTTGCTCATCTTATCATGACAGTATAGTTGAGTTAGAGACTGGCTGATGGGCACTGATACCAATAGATTCACATTTTTATGTCAAGAGCACCGAGTCTCCATCACACCTGAATTGAAATAGTCCCATCAGTGTGACAGTCTGTTTTTGATAAAAGCAGATGTAAAAATATCCAACGTTATTATCGCTGAAATGATGCACATGCCACTATTTTTTCGGGTTGAGTATGAACAGCAGCCTCATACCTAAAACTGACCTCCTCCTTGTGTTGTGAAAGTTTGTGATTGAAAACAATGTGAAACAAGAAAAGCAACACATGTTTCAAAAATGATGCTGTTGATTTCTTAATGTACACATTTGGTGGTGATAAGGTGAAGCATTTTGATACATTCACGCATTTTGCAGATATTTCAGGCAATATAAGGGGCATCTACAGTCCGTTTGTAGGAATGACATATTGTTGGTAAATATTTGAAGAAATGTTCATAGCTGCAGACACTAATTTTTGACTTTTTGAGGCATCATCTGCACACACAAATACTGGATACCAATCATATCCCTAAAGCAACTTATTCTTTTGTAAGGTATATTGTATTAAACAGCTGTTCAATTATGGCAAAAATCATGATCACAAAATATTTTGATGGATACTGAGATCATGATTATGAAATATGATTATTTACTGATTTAAACAAACCTCACTCTACATGCTTTTATTTAACATGCATGTTATTTTCATTTTAAACATAATTAAACAGACAAAACATGGAAATATACTCTGATAGAGATCATGATTATGAAATATTATGAAATATGATTATTACTACATACATTTTCATGCACACATTTTTTATTTTCATTTTTCATTTTCATTTTAAACATAGTTAAACAGACAAAACATGGAAATATACTCTTAAGAACACAAATGAGTAATGCTCAAATTATGGTAAATGCAAATAAGAAGAATCATCATGTCATATGGAACAATAATCCTTAAATCACAATTATTTATGTCATGTTTTTTTTTTATTTAAACCAACACTACATTGTTTTTCCACCCAAATGTAACATTCATGAATCATTGTGATGATACATCACCTAACAACAGGTTGAGGGACACCTCTGTCATGGTCTGAGGGGTCTGTATGGCCTTCACTGGCACTGTGGGACTTTGATGTGGAGGGTGGGAACACTTTCACACCTGAAAAATGCAATTTTTTTGTTGCTTTGACTGCTTTATGGCATACCTCACTTCCGCCACAAGGCGTGTACTAAATGTTGGGAAAAGGAGAATATGAAGCAGTTTTTAAATGTATAAAAACATCTAATTAACATTATTTAGTTGAATTAAATGGAAATAAGCCCTGTTATTGTTGGACTGTCAAGTACATAATGGTTTATTTGAAAAGAAACATGTCTAGACTGTTCCTTACAAGTGCACATAGTTTATTTGTCTATCAGGACATCCTGTCAGCTTGCTCTGCCTCCCTTTGTATGCCAACATATTCACGTTGATGTACGACAGTGCAGTTACACTCTGCAGCCATGGAGGCCCCTAGAGTGCTGAAAGCCTGAATCTTACATAGTGATGCTTTAAAGATGCAGTGTGTATAAATTGGCATTTTAGCGACATCTAGTGTTCATATTTTAGAATGAACCTGTCTGTGATTAAAACATCTTATCACTAAGCGACAAGAGCTGGTGAAAACCAAAAGGATTGTGAACAGAGCATAATTTACAACAGTTATGAGGTGAGGGTTTTTTTCATTCATATTTGTAACTATTATCTTTAAATATATAGGTCATTTAACGTGATTATTATAAATTTTGTAAACTTTTGTAGACTTGTATTCAAAAATCGCGTTTCGCTCTTTTTGTCCCAAAACCCACCAGTAGACAACACAGAGGATTGTTATGTCAGCCTCCACAAAGGGAGTCCAGTGGTACATAAATATTTAATGCTTTTCTAACTTAACAAAAAGAAATCTAAAGTTTAATGGGGGTGATTGTACACTTATTTCGGCAAACTTTACACTTTTTGTCGAAATGCTGCTAACTTCCACAGACTACACCTTTAAACATCACTTGATTATAAGGACAAGCATTATGATACCTATGCATTCTGCTGCTATTACAGCTCATACATGGAATCTATACTTCTGATTTATGTGGCTTGTAAATGAACTTTATAATTGGCTGAAGTATTTATATCAGCAGATTCTAACAAATGACTTCAGTGAGAATACTGATTCCATGTTGATGAAATAGTGCATCCCTACTTAATCTTCCAAATGTGATTCATCATGCATCGACATGTCTACAACCTGCTGTTTTCGCCTCATCTCCTCAGGAGCAACAAGTTCACCAGCAGTATCCAAAAGCATAGCAGGTCTTCTGCAAATCTCCACAATTCAATTAGTTGCAAATGTCTGCTTGATAATGCAAGCAGAAGACTTATTACAGCGAATTATTTAATCAAATGGTCACTCTTTTGTTGTAATTATGTTGCTGCAAAGTGAATCTGTGCTTTGAATTTTCCTTGTGTTTCGTTATTGAGCAGACTTTACAGATCTTTTTGTTCTAATTGCTGATATAATGAGCTGAAGATTTGTAGTTGTGAGTCAGTCAGAATGCACCATTGGTTCAGTCTCTGAGTCAAATGTTGCTCTACAGTGTTTGTAGCTTTAGATTTTCTTAATCAGGGATCCCCAGTTGGTTGTGATTCTTAGGTTGTGGGTTTTCAGTGGGTCATTGATATGTTTGTGAAGGTGATTAAAATCCTTTAGAATGCTTATGGTTTAATGTTAGTTGGCTTTGAAAAGTGCTTAGAATCCTGTGGAAGTACTTGAAAGTCTTTGAAACTGTAGTTGTTATAGGTGCCTGTTTGAGAAATAGTTGTACCTGGACTGAAACAAGTTGCAAAATGTTGTGGCTGAATGCTTTTTGAAAGATGAATACTTGTACGTATTTTTTCATTATTTGATGATCTGCTCAACCAAAACAATTCCAAGGTATGCATTAGGGCTGGACAATATATTGATTAAATTGATAAATCCAATTGTTATTCTGCAGGAGATTTAAATATTTAAAAATCAAGATCTTTTTTCTTGCCTTAGTCCAATTGTAAGTTGTTGCAATGTTTGGTAAAAATTACACTAAATTACTTTAGTGTTTATGTAGACAAACCTGCCTATGTTTTAGTAAAAAAAAAAAAACATTTTATGACACACCCTTAATCTTTAAGAGGGAAATTCTGTTTGATTGGGGAACATATTTTGACAATATAAAGACAAAACTTGCTTCATGCTTTTTTTAAACAGAGTTTTTCTTTTATTTTTAGAGGGACAAAATTGATCAAATTTCTGAAATAAGTGGGTTGAGTTTGAAGGCATATCGGCCAGCCCTTGTATGCATGGTACTGGGTTTTTGCAGATATCTGAATTAAGATTTCCAAACTCTTTATTGCTGACACTGAGATATCCAAATATCAAAACCACCAAGTCAGGATAGAAACAGACGTCAGCAAACTAAAAGCTAGATTCTCATAGATGATACTGTAATGTAGGGATGCACAGTATCAGATTTTCTCCATCTGCTGAAATCACTCTTTATCACATATAGTTCTTGTCAAGGGCACTTAGTCTTTACCTCAAGACAGCTGACTTGTTGCTATCATCATGACAGTGTATTTGTGTTATGGACAAATGTAAGACAAGAAAATCATAATTTCACTCCTGAAAAAAATGAACCCTTAATTTTTAAATATACCCAGCATACACAATCAAGGGATATATAGCTGATAAACAATTAATATTCAATATTGGCCAGCAATAAACTGATAATATTGTGCATCCCTACTAAATTGTCTTTTATATGTATTTAAAGTGATAAGGTGAAGATATACACTACAGTTGTATACTTTTACAATATGGATGCCGTATATCTCAGCTGTAAATATCAGCAGACAGTTTCAAAACCACTGAAATAGATAACCAACATTTTTAAGTTATCTGCCAACACCACTTTTGTGCTGATCACATCATGCATCCTACCTTAAACCATCGAAGTATGAATCCTCATGTATCAACATGTGTTCATACTTCCTCTTTCATACCATTTCCTCAGTAGCTGCAAGGCTGCTTACAATGTCCAAAAGAAGAGATGCACAGTCGCGACTGCCAATCTGTAACTACGTAGTTGTATAGATGTTGGATTAAATGAGTTTACAACTTGCCTGAGTAGAAAAACCTTCCATCAAATTGGTACTTTAGTTGTGAATATGTTGCTTTAAATTGCATGTTTGTTTGTTTTGGGTCAAGCCATCTTTTCATACACAGTCATTGATGAATGGGTGTTGAGTTCAATGGCCTCTAGTCTTGTCTATTGTCAATCTTTTTGCTGTTATTAGTTGCTCTTAAATGCATAATTTCTTAAAATAATCAAACATGTGTTTCCTTGGGCATTATTAAGTGTTCAAACTACTAGAAGAAAGAAAAAAAAAGTGTTCAAACTACCACTTTCACCTCATGGCCTCAGTGGCAACATGGCCACTTACTGACCAAAGCAAAAGCAGCACAGCCTGCTGTGCAAATCACCAGACTAAATTAGGTGGGAACTGGGCATTGGATAAAATGAGGTTGAGATTTGCCATTGTGAATTATTTAAAAATCATTAAAGGGTCACCCTTGAGTCATCAGTATGTTGCTGCAAATTGTATTTTGGCTTTAAATCTTTAGTGTTTAATCAGCGAGCCTCATTGTGAATGTCCATACTCAAATAAGGGATACATGAATTTTGGATAAAATGAGCTCAAAAGCGTAGATGTGTCTGATTTAAAATCATCACATTGTCATCGTTGTGCCGTATATAAGTGCTCTGAGTTATGTGATGGGTTGTTTTCAAGCATGTTTCATCATGCATATTGTGTGTTCAGACTGCCAATTTCACCCACATTCCCTCAGAAGAAACACGGCCACTTGCATCAACCTAAGGCAAAGCAGCACAGTCACCTATGGAAATCTCCACTCAACAATGACTTTGCCATTGTGGGTTAGCAAAAGTCATCAGATGATCAGTATTTAGTCTTAACTCTGTTGCCTTAAAGTGGATTTGTGTCACAAAACTGTTGTATTGATCCTCATCAAGCCTACTCTGCAAATGTTTATGCTTCAGTTGGTGATAAAACGAGCTTATGTTTTGTGAGTTACTCAATTCCATCTTCTGTTAAACCTTTGACGTGTTGCTTCACAATGGTAGCTTAAAGGCCTACAAATTGACAATTTCCAGTTGACAGGTTAAAACCCAAATACGGGTCTCAGAGCTCAGTGTGCAAGGAATTTATGGCGTAAACTGCATGACGTAGGGAAGTGCTTATTTAAGTGTGATCTATTTGCAGAGGATTTTTTTGCTATATTAGCTTGAAATCTTTAATCTTTGTATAGAATGCTGTCTTTTCCACAATGATGTTTAATGTGTAGAAACCTCTGGTTGTTGTACAACTTTGGTTTACTAATTTGCGTCCCACATGTTCAAACCACGACTTTCACATGGTTTCCTCTGTGGCAGCAAGGCCATTTTCCAGAGGCAGAGTAACACTGCCTTCACTTCTAATTCATCAGCGAAGGATTTCTCTTTGATAAAACAAACCTTGACTCGTTGTGATTAATTAAAAAGTCATCAAATTGTTGCCCTTTGGTTATAAGCATATTGCTTTTTCAATGTGTTTCCTTGGGCATCGGTGTGTTCGGACTGCCATTCTTACACCAGCAAGGCCACCTGCATTGTCCAAAAGCAAAGATGTACAGTCTCTCCTCTTCAAATTTCTCGTGCAGTGATTGGTGTTGTGTCCTGGGGTTGTACCCGTTTTGAACCACTGGTTTAATGTGTATTCACATGCATCAACATGTTAAAACATCTAGTTTGACCTCATTCCTTCTGCATATCTCTGTACTTCAGTTAGTGATACATGTGTGTTAGATAAAATAAGATTATCACTTGTCATATGTTCAGCTTTTAGTCATAAGTATGTCGCTCCAGAGAGTATGGCAGCTTTAAGTCATCCATAAATCACATTTTATATGCAGTTACTTTCACTGTTATACAACCTTCTTTTAAAAGGTTAAAGATCAGGGTCCTCGTGATCTGTCAAAATGTACTTAATCCCCCAGTGGAAGCTATAAAAACTGCCAATGGCCTCGGCTGAGAACCTCAGAACAGATTGTTTTACAGCTCCTAGACTGAACCGCCTCTCCAGCCTATAGGCCACCTTAATAAGCCAGTCCAACCAGCCATTAACTTGCATGAATATGACTGTGGGACAATGGAGCAGAGGCCATTATTTGAAGGCCATGTTACATTTCCCTAATGTCCCTTTTGCTTTCTGGCTCACGGGCTGTGAGAATGTAATCTGTATGCAGCAAAATAAATGCCCACAACATGCAGCAGACACAGATATGTGGATAACAGCATGGACTGAATCTGCACTAATCACATAATAACTGTAATATTGGAGGAAGGTGTCGCTTTTATCTGCAAGTGCTTGACTGTGCTTCTTGACAGTAAATCATACAGATGTGCTCGGCTAATATCATTACATTTTAGACACATGGTAAGGAAACTTCACCATAGTGAAATCGTGAACAAAACAGGATGTTTTGTAAAATGATGACAGCAGAACGCCACAAGGGAGTGTGCATATTTGACTCCAGAAGTTTCCAACTTTTTGAAAAAATGCCGTATTTGTATACCTGGAGTTTCTGTTGATGTAGCCCTGGTATAAAAAATGTCTTAATACGGTCTGTTTTATTTTAGATTAACTTTAGCTTTTGTGTGACAATCATCCCTTGTTTTTTTTAAAGGGAAAAGATTTTCCCTTTAAAAAAATCACAAAATTGTATATTTTAAACTGTGGTTTATAGCTAAAAATATTGTTGTTGGACGTATATTTTGAACAAGAATGAGGAATTTCAGACTGGATTCACCCTTTTATACCTAGAATTGACTTCTGTGAGAGCTCAGAAAGCTATCAAGCATACCATTCAACCACAAAAACATTTTTTTTCTTTTTTTTGTAAAACAGTGAATTTGGAAATTCATGTAGGCCTATAATAAATTACTTTAGCACTAAAAATTCCATTTCCCAATAAATTCAAGAATTCTCTCTCTCGCTCTCTCTCTCTATATATATATGGAGAGCTCTTTTCCAAAACGCTATAAATCTGTTTTCATTTAGAAAAATGACTTGTTTTACCCAGACCCACCATTGGGTTGGCTGGGGAACTGAACTTTGAAATACAGTTTAAACAGGGATATATAGCTTTCTGTCATTAAAGGAGACATATCATGCTGATGCATGATTTAATACTTACATATAATATAATAGATTTGAAAACAAGACCTTACACCCCCTTAATTTTCAAAAAATTAGATATTGTATTTTTTCTGATATCCTAGAACGAGATTTGATGCCTCTGAAAATAGGTCATTGCGAGATGCCTGCAAGATTTCAAACGTCGTGATGACACGAGGTACCTTTCTTTATTTGGAGTAATCTGATAAAACACTTCCTCCTCTGTGATGTCCTTTAGCCACAAAACCGTCACCGGGGAAAACATCCGTCCAGCAGGGGTTTATAGTTCCCTAGCTCACAGTCACTCATTACCTGCTCTGGCCTTTAGGCGGACTCAATACGCGCTCGCTGCTTTGAGCCTGCTGGAAAATACAGTAGAAGAAGAAGGACAGGCTGGCTCAACCCCCGATAGAACTGACCAATCAGAGCACAAAGGGCTGTGATGTTGCGAGGTATATTTAGGTCATCCTCAGATATATATATATATATATATATATATATATATATATATATATATATATATATGTTTATATTAATTAACCTAGCACCTCAGATGGATTGACTTGTCCATTTGAACATCAGTCCAACAAACTCTCGCCAAAATATATTGGAACGTGGAACTAACCTTTTTATCGAGAAATGCTTTTTTTTCTATTTTCAGAGAAAGATTTGATCCAGATCTTGTAAATCTACTGCTGAAGCTGTTAACATCTATTCTAATCTCTGTAGATGCAGTTACATCCTGTTGTCTTGCACCTCTTCCTGCTCTCAAAGACCTTGATTGGGTCGTGCTGCTTTGAGCTAGTAATGGTCATTAGAGCTTAGAGCTTGGCAAAATGGATCAGAGTACTGACAGTGAATCAGGCAGACATCTTTTGATTCACATTAGGAGTTTTAGTCAAGGCTGTTAACCTCTTTCATTTCTCAGCAGAATTGAAAGGAAGTTGATAGAAGGCAAAATGTGGATTTAATCTCCATTCTTGATGTACTGTACCAGTCAAATTAAACGGTATTTTCTCTTGTCTTTAGGAATTCATCCATAGAGTCATA